>OY787661.1:66360908-66502171 GCA_963678985.1 Spisula subtruncata
CCCTTTCATCAATCTCGTTTATTCAACAATTTGTTTTAAAGTACTTTCATAAACGTGTGAGGTCTCCGTATTGGCTGTTGGCCTCGGTTTTCAATTAAATCCAAGTCCTGAAACTTAAAGTACTCAGATACATATAAAAAGAAAAACCCTTACAATTAGATTCTTAACGCACCGAGTGTAAACGCACTTTCCATATAATCCGGTGACCCGGGTTCAAATCTGAATGGAGATACTTACATGTCTGTCATGTTTGAGCAAAAGGCTAACATATAAATAAAGGCTTTGCTCAGTATTTAAGTGTTACCACTTGTAAAAGGCGAATTGAGCATATTTTTAAAAAGATGAACAATACAAGTATATATGTACTTGTAAAAATGAAGTTCTATAATGTAGTTTAGCATTTTTTTATAAACTTACTATAATAATCTACAATAACGATAAAAACGTTTGCAATTTACATACCTTAATTAGGTAAATATATATCCCTGTTATTCCCGAACAAATAACATTCAGCTGAATAATTCCGTTACATTATATCCGTACCGTTACATTTTCACATTTAACCGTAATCACTTTGATGTTAATGAATAGATATCCCTGTAGTGGCTGACTAAATATTATCACACGGCCAATAACGTGTCAATATTGATAGAAAGTTACAATTAATGTTCAAGTTATTTGATACTTAAAGCCGATTTCAAAGTAATTTCTTATATTTACCCACAAATCACAACACTATTTCAGTTAAAAAATTGATAAAATGTTTAAAATATTAGCACTTTAAACTTTAATTAGTTTCTAATACCGTTTTAGTCAATTGTTTAAATTGCTCTTCGGTGTGGTACTAGTCAAAGCAAATGTGTGTATTGATACAAATAGAAACGCTTTTATAAATAAAACATAGAATGTTTAAACAGTTTCTGACACAATGTTGATCTAAAATGTCAATATATTGTTAAGTCAAGATAAAAATCGAAATGACAAAGTTTATATTATAATTCACTACATTGGGGCCAAATTAAGGTTATCCCAGCGTGTTAGTAAAACGACCGTGAAATGTCAGTGCTCTTATATGAAATAGCTGTTGTTAAATGACAGTTACCCATGAGAACATACTGCTTAATTCACTAATGTGGATGTTTACAGTAGTTTGTAGAACGGGAAAGCGCTCAACTTTGGGATTAAAGTACTAGTTATTTGGCCATAAAACGGACAAAATTATCCATAATAAATCACTATACACAGTCCATTGTATAGCTTCGTTTTTATCCTGAATGGGACTGATAAATGAAGCATTTAACTATCTGTTGACCATACACGTCAAACGGCAATCTGATGTCAGTGAAATATTGCAGAATGAATGTTTTAGATTCTAAATGAATAGTTTGATGAGCTGAGGAACACTTTGATTAAACTAAAACACTCACCATCTGTCTTGTTACTCCTACAAATACTTCATTAAATCGCGAGGAACACTGTGTCCCCTCGTATAAGATTACCCAACATATTTTCTCCATGACCGGTCCACTTAACAAACATCGTCGGTACGGACAGACTAAATACAACAGTTGAGAGAAGCATTGTTAGTCTGTCTAACATACCCTATGTTGATAAACACAACTCCTCAATCTACTTTTTGCTCATGAAATTATTTTTCTTTACACCCTTAAAATAGATAGATACTAAAGCCCGGAATAAAATCTAGGTAACATTTAAAACTGTTAAATGGTATTTGATTGATCATATATATTATCTAGTTGGGTTGCCAGACTATACATGCAGCATAGTACATGTATACGAACAATGACGTCCGAGATTATTTTTTATTATTTTTTTATTTTTATTATTATTATTATACCATATTTATATAGCCCTTTTTTCATGTATACACACGTTCAAAAGTGCTGTACAGTCCCGACTAATACATGTTTAAAACAATATACAATGTACATAAAATATACAAAAACATTTTTATCAACGCTTTTTAGTCTCCCATCATATCGTATCATATTGCGGAAACGAAATGCAATATTAAACTTAGGAGACATGGTATATAGAAATACTTTGCTACAATAAGATAGTGGTGTACAACGATTTGATTATCTGTAGGGGTATTAACTGAATGTAAACCTCAACTAGGACAAGGATAACGTCAAGTACCATTACCACATGTCCTTAACCCTTAAAGGAATAGTGATACTTCCTTTAAAAGGGGGATGACTCACAGATGACATAAAGTTACTATCATCATATGAGTTGCAAAGGTCGCAGAAATAACATACTTTCTTCAAGACCTTACCATAAAGGTCGAAGAAATAACATACTTTCTTCTAGACCTTACCATAAAGGTCGAAGAAATAACATACTTTCTTCTAGACCTTACCACACTTTGAAACGGGGCTCTACTTAACCCAGTAGACGGGCGTCTACTTAACCATGAACTTCAGCATGAATAAGCTATAGTAAAATAATACGTTTTCAGGGCTTTCTTGAAGGACGGGAGTGTTTTACTGTCTCTGAGCGCTGTTTGCAGTGCATTCCAGAGTTTCGGTGCAGCAGCTGTGAAACATCGGTCACCGTAGGTCACAGTCCTCGTCCTTGGCACAACTAGAAGAACAGAATCATTTTGAGACCTTAGCTGTCTTTGTGGAGTATATACTTCCAACATACTTCTGATGTAGCCAGGCGATTTTCCATGTAGTGCTTTGAAAACATGAGTCAAAACCTTGTACTCTACTCTGTACTGTACAGGCAGCCAGTGAAGATCCTTTAGTACAGGAGTGATGTGATTGTAACGCGGTGTCCGTGTGATGAGGCGGGCAGCTGTATTTTGAATAATTTGTAGTTTTTTATTCAGAATGATTTTCGGGGTGCCACATAATAATGAATTGCAGTAATCTAGTCTCGATGTTACTAAAGAATTAATCAGGGATTTTGTTGCATCAACAGTCAAATATTGTCTGATTTGACCTATTTGTCGGATCTGCATGAAACACGACCTTGAAACAGAGTTTACATGGTTTATCCATGTCCAAATGTGAATCCAACATTGCACCAAGGTTTCTCACCATCGATGATGGTTTGATTACAGCGTCGCCAACTGTCACTGTGAGATTCTCAGCTGTGCTGGCATTCCGTTTTGGTACAAACAGGATTACCTCTGTTTTGTCAGCATTTAGTTTCAGCAAATTATCTTTCATCCAGTGCAAGATATCCTTCAGACAAGCTTCAATTCTTTGCAGAGTTTCATCCCGCGAGACACAATCTTTTGGTTTGAACGCCATATATAATTGTGAGTCATCAGCATATAAATGATGTTGCAATTGATGTTTTCTACAGATTGCACCGACTGGTTTTGTGTACATGATGTAGTTCTTTGGACCAAGCACAGATCCCTGTGGTACGTTGTAGTTCATTAGTACAGGTTTTGAAAGTTCTCCATCTATACAGACAGTCTGGTAGCGGTCACACAAATAGGATTTCATCCACTCTAGTGGCTTGCCTATTATACCGAAATGATTGTCAAGTCGACGAAGTAGGGTGTTGTGATCTATGGTGTCAAAAGCTGCTGATAAATCCAGCATTACCAGGACCGTAGCTTTATTCTGATCTAGAGAGCAAAGGATGTCATTTTGCACACGAAGAAGAGCCGTTTCAGTTGAGTGGAATTTTCTGTAAGCTGACTGACGTTCTTCGTGGAGATCGTGCAGTGTTAAATGCTCTTCCAGTCGAGCATCGACTACCTTCTCGAGAATTTTGGAAATGAAAGGTAGGTTTGACACAGGTCTATAATTTTTCAGTACATTTTGATCAAGGCCTGGCTTCTTTATCAGTGGTCTTATTCTGGAGCTTTTAAAAGCATTGGGTACATAAGCACTTTTGAGTGATGCATTGAATATTCTTGTTAATAGTGGTAGTAGTTCATTCAAGCAATCCTTCAACAGCCATGTTGGTATAGGATCAAGTTCACATGATTTACTAGGTGATTTATTTATCAGTTTTCGGATTTCATCCTCTGATGTTGGAGAAAATTCGGACAGTTGCTCTTCTTCGAAAGGAGTTTCGAATTCAACACTGTCGTTTTGTTGGTTTGACTGAATACTGGTGGCTATTTCGGTACGTATTGCTTCAATTTTGTTAATGAAGAAGTCACTGAAGTCCTGTGCAAGCATTTTAGCAGGTTTACCAGTTGGTAACACAACTTCTTTTTCTTCACCCATCAGATGTTTAGTTATCTTGAATAACCCTTTCTGATCACAACCACAGGCTTCTACCTTATCTGTGTAATAGGATACTTTGGATTGTTTCAACATTTTGTTGACTACCGAACATTGATTCCTATATATTTCATGATCTATTGTCAATTTAGATTTTCGCCATTTTCGCTCAAATTTTCGTCTCAGATGTTTAGCGTCATGTAGATCTTCAGTGTACCACGGACTTGAGGGTCTTAATACTATGGTTTTGGATTTAAAGGGGCGCATGTTTGTCAATTAGTGATGAAAGCCCATGGGTATATACCTCGACTAGTTCATCAATGTCTGATATATGCAGTCCACTTTCCAAAATATCTGAGGATTCGATGTCTTTTTTGAATTCATTAATGTCAATAGATTTTAACTTTCTTAGATTCACTGTTTTTCTTATAGGTGCAGGTTTAGCAGCGCAAGCTTTAAAAACGACTGCAAAATGATCACGAGAGGTTTTTCCACTGCTGTCGGGTAGACCAGGATCAGATATTTCTACATGTGAGACAGAAGTGTCAGTGTCTCTTGTGATAACCACATCCAATGTGTGGCCAGCCACGTGGGTTGCCCCAGTAACGTGCTGTCGCATGCCACAAGATTCAAGAATACTTGTGAACTTAACAGTGTCTAAATTCATTAGGTTGTCAAGGTGGATGTTCAAATCCCCAACAACTATGATGTTACTTTCTGATGTTACAAGTTTGGCCAGAAAAGATGGCCATTCATTTTCCAGGAAAGTACTAGTTTTAAGGCCATTTTTACTAGTTGGTGGTGGTCTATACGCAACAGCTAGACGCATAGAATAGTTCTTAATGGATACAGTGCATTCCATGTGTTCAAAAGTAGTAAAAACCTTATCATTAGTAGAAGTTAGTATTTGAATATCTAAAGAAGTTTTGTACACAACTGCAACTCCCCCACCACGTCCACAGCGAGGAACATGTTTTATTTTGTAACCACTAGGAACAAGCTCAGCAATGCAAGACTTATCGGAGGGTCCCCCCAGCCATGTTTCAGTTACAGCAACAATATCATAATCATTAGATGATATGTAATCTGAAAGGGCAAGACTCTTGTTTTTGACTGACCTTGGATTTATACAACACACCTTTATATAAGTTTGGCCTTTGCAAACAGTGATTGAATCGCATTTGATCTTAGTTAAATCATGATGTTGGGAACTATTTTCGCTTTCATGATTAGTTCTGGGATTTTCAGGATTGGTGTTAGGAGATAAAGTACAAATAGGTACTATAGTAGGTATTTCTTGGGGAAGTGTCTGAATGTTTTTTAAATTTACACCATCATTCAAGTCCCATGTTCGTTTATTCTGACCCCCTCTAGTACCCCTAAACTTAAGTATTCCTAACTGTTTAAATGTTGCCAATGTATGGGTATCAGGTTTTGTAGGTGATAATTTCCCAATCTCATACAGGCTATACCTATTGTATTGTATAATCCCTGGTATACATTGGGTCATTTATGCCTGAGGCAAATACACCTTTATATTTTCAGTTAAATATTGTACAAAATTGTAAAATATTTACACAAAACTCAAAATTTCACAAAATCTACAAATAATTACAACACAAAAATTACATATATACAAAAAGAATACTTCCATAAACATTCACAGCAAAATCCACAGCAATCACTGCATATTTCTGTTGATTTAATCCAAAAATGACAGAGCACAAAATGTTGCAGCCTACACTTGGCGCATTCACACACGAGATGTGTGTTATTCGTATTTAACGTGTTCATTTTCTTATGATACGAGGAATTTACACGTATCAATGTATCAATGAAGTGACGCAATCATACATGTTTTCTTTTCTGAATCCCCTTATTATTAGTTCCTAGAATACAATAACATCCATTGACGGCGTGTTCCCTAAAGTAGCTTTCCTTTCAATTAGATCCATCATTAATATTCCACATTAAAGAGAAGAAGTACGATGAATAGTGACAGGTCTTTTATTTTCTCTCGCTTTGTTACTTTGTCAATCGCATTTAACAATAACTTCGTAACTACCGTGTTAGCTTTGTTTTCTTGTCTTCCTTCTGTAAACATCGGAATATTTTCTCCTGAGCTATCCAATGTTTCCTTATGGTACAAACATCGAACTATTTCCCCGCCTGTATCAATATTCATTGTTGACTTATTATCTTCTTTTATTATTATTTCTTAAATCGATTCTGACACATATTCTATTAACAGTTATATTTATCAGTCTTAACGCCTCATTCCATGTCGTAGCGAGGGTATCGGATAAGGAACACCAGTTTACCTTCTTAATACTGACCGCTATAAATATCTGAACTTCATCACCTACATATGTTTCAGCACAGTTTATAGTTTGTCTAGACCTGGCCAAATCCCATGCATCAAAATCGTACTTTTACCACTCGTTACAGACAGACTAGCCAATTAAATGTCCATATACTGCAGCGTACATACAGACAATCACAATTCACACAATGCTTAGTGGATTTAATTAGTTCTAAAACAATACTAGAACTGGCGTCAATGACGAGACTTCATTACTCAAGAACTGTAACATAAGACTTAGGAAAATATCATACTGGAAGTTAGTTATCTTTTGTTTTCTGTCTCAAGGCTAAATCACAAGTCATGATATGCAACAAGTACCCAATCTGAAGATCTGACATAACATACTAGTATACATCATGTACCTGTACGTTTAAAATGTTTACAAATATACAAATGTTTTAGGGGTAGTGATATGCAAATTTGACCTACGGGCAACATTGGTATTTTATTCAACTTCATGGCTGACTTTCTTATTTCGCACCACACGCATAAACTGCAATGTACAAAGCGACACAACTTTATTCTCCACCAAGCACAGTGATGTTTGTAGAAAGAACACAGATGCGGGTAAAACTCGTCTACATTTGCACAACTCCGTAAGCACAACTGTCAGTTATAATGGTATAATCAATATGTGGCACCCGAAGCAAATTGTCTATGCTTAGTTAAACTGATAGACGCGGCGCTGTGCAGCCAAATAGCCTCTAAATAATTCAACTTATTTTAGTATCTAATTTACCACTTAAAACTCCAGTAATAGATGGAAATCAACACCTCTCACAGAAAACCAACAAACGGAGTGGTTCTTCTAGCAGTACAAGACCTCATGGCGATTATCATTTATCGTTAACAATGGATTATTATCTAGCAATTTGATTACACGGACGATTGCAGCATGCGACGTTCATTCGCTCGCAAAATTCTCATCAATTCAGAAATAAATTACCTAGACTACAGGTAGTCCATGTTTGCTGAACAACACAACACATTGTCAGTACGAGGTCAGTACGGTGTTAATCCAATACAATGCACAATTCATGACATTGATTGAAATGGTAAACAGATGAATAAATCGAAAATTGAAAGTTTATTTAGCATAATGGTGTACATGTTCTGTATTTGTTTCCTTAAATTTGCAATCAACGTGTCAATTTTCCTGAGGTGCAGAGCATGAATATATCCAACAGCAGCAAAAAATATATATCTAGTACGGTACTGCAACAATAACAGAGAGTACATGTCGGTAGGGTTAAACAACCTATCAACAAATGCGCAAATTAGCTAAAACTGATGTCAACGAATGGGAAATCGGTCAGGGAAGCAACACCCCGAAACAACATTTCTTACAAACCTTAGTAAATCCAATACAGCATTAATAATCACTTGGTATAAATCCATGGATGTAACGTTTTAACAACACTTAGTATGTCAAGACCGAGCTCCTATAGCATTAAAACGGATCTGAATATAATTTCACAATTTTATCTAGAATATACGCAACGTTATATTACTAACATCGTAACCACTGCTTCTGAACCTCCTGTTGGAACGCTAGTATAGGAATTGTTATACACACGAGAAACATATACTCGGCTTTGAAATAATCCAATACTTCTGTGACTGTCAATCATTGCAAATATCAGCCAGCTACTTGTTTGTTATATTCTACATTAAAAACTATACAAACCTAGCTATATAATCATTCACATAGACACAATGATTGAACGCACCAGTCGAGACCTAATGTTGGAATGTAGGGATATCAATTGTAACCTTTTTACGTACGTTCATGGATATAGGAAGCCAACTAGAAATGCGATATAGAGCTAATCTGGCGATATGTTTCACTTCCACACATCACACGCATCATAAGACGATTTATTCCCTACTGACACTCATTCGTATATGTAGTTTGTTATTTACGGATTTTCACCTTGTAACTTTTTAAGAATAACCTCGCTCAGTTTGTACAACATATGGCTACTATAGTTGTGCGTGTCTCATTATATACTTCATACAAAGACCTAAATTACACAGATTGGAAACATGTACCAACTCTCACGATATCTCGTGGCAGGTCTCTGAAATCTCGCGAATTCTCGTCCATATTAAATACCTTATATCTCCAGTTCTAATATACTTACGAAAAAAATAAGTCTATGCAATAGATTTATTGTTCAGCTTTCAAATGATACCTCATTTATTGAAATAGGACAAGGAATAAAACAATAGACCCCGAAGAGCCGGACCTACTCTCATTTTCATCAAATTAATGTAAATTCCAAGTTTATCGGAAAATACTTGATTTGCCTCATTCAAATCCTAATTTTTTGTATTTTATGAAAGCTAGACAAAAATGAGTTACTTCATGTAGAAAAAGAAACTTGACTCTTCAACACGATACATTGCCCATTTAAATTGGATGACTAAAAAAAGTTTTATGCACAATAACTGAATCTGCTGCCTGTTATTTTGCGTTTTCTTATTTTCAGTGGAGTGTCCAATCTGTGTAATTTAGGTCTTTGCTTCATATTATAAGCTGGGGTGTTATTATGTTCGACCAAGGAGGAGATAAATTTAAAAACGTTGTAAATACCATTGGTAGAACATCTACAGTCATCACTGTACCTTTTTGTTAGACCATGCACGTGCTGGAGGTCGCATGTGTCATTTTGCACTTATGACATCAAGCGCAAGGCTGTTTCGTTAATTTAAAAATGGCCTGCATACTGTTTATTGCTGGATTAGAGTGAGAAGGACGTAACTACTACTTACGACCTTATACGACCGATACATAATATTCAAAATCTGCATTATAAGGCGCTTATTGTGAGCCTATTTTCTTTTTCTATAAGTAAAGAGTAAATTTTAGACTGTGTGTCTTGTTTTCTCAAAACATTTAATTTGTAGTTAGCCAGTGATATGTTGGGTATTATTTTGTATATTGGATGTTGTGTGTTTGTTATACTGACTGAGACAGCATGGTGTGTCAAGTGAGTTCTTAGCCTTAGGGGTTTTGCCACAGTAATTGTTCTTTATGTGCTCGTTTTTGCTATTTCCTTTGAGTGCAGCTTTTTACTGTCAGATTTGCTATTATCGTTTTGCAACAGGTGAAATATGAAGGGTTTTTAAGTGAAACGTGAAGATTATGTGTCCTTAATGTATCTCCTATAAAATGTTTTCTCGATCAGACGTTCTGAACATTCTGAAGGATACAAACCCGCATAACATCTCTGTCCGTCTAAAAGCTATGCATCATGGCTCAATTTTAACAGGGCACTGAGCATCATTTTATGTCTAGTTTTTCCACAATCTCTCGCCTGACACAATCATGGAAATAACGATCCCCATTTAAAGAATCGCCAAAAGTCTGGAGCGAGTGGGGAAATAAAGAATAATTTATCAGTTTTAAAACATTATCTGATGTCGTTTGGAAGGAACTCTAGCCCGTAATTATTCAGAAAAACCTCTTCGCCAAAAGCATTGTTGGCACGCTCTCTGTAAAAGGTTTGTTATAATGATGTCACAGGGCAGCAGCGTGTGTGTGTTTCAAGCTTCTGCCAGAATAATCTAATGCATTAAAACTGCCCTAGAGATGGACTGATAGTCTAACATGAAGGTTCCCTGCTGCTTCCTGGATGATCGTATTAATGGTTTACCGTTCCCTAGTGACCGTGTTCAGATTATATCAGTCAAAAATAGAATAAATTTACATTAGTCTCGATGTCTCCCTCAGTTTACGGTCTCGTTTATTTGGATAATATCCAGTAGTTGAAGGACAGTGTTATTATTCATCATTATGTTGAGCTATAAAATTTGCTGATCAAATATTATAATAAACTTATGATAAACTCTGTCTGGAACAGTTTGCGTTTCTATCAGAAAGTAACCTTTCCCTGTTTAGGATGTAACATAATAGCTTCCCAAGATATTATTGTGAGCTATCAATGGATTTTGCGACGCTTTGTCACAAATTAATCGGTCATCAGTTGACCTAACAAATATTTCGAGGATTCCACTTTCATCATTATAGTTCGACGTTGCCTGTCCCGCAAGGTAACTCCACAGGAAGACAATACGAACGTCACAGTGCTATTCTAAACAAGATAGAGTCCGCATTGAAAGTAAACTTTCAGACATGCGTGTGTTCAGCAAGCCGTATGTTTACTATTCGATTAATGAGCCTCGAGTCGGTTGTTACATGTCGGATTTTCACCAAGTATTCATTACTTAATTAGACTAAAATCGAGCGCATTGTGAGTAATTCTTTCCAAAACTTCAGCAGTGTCACAGACTGAACCTCTCAGCCCCAAATTGCGGAATACACCTACCTATGCGCAAGCTTACCAAGTTGACCCTTTTTGGATACCAAAGCTAACTACGTTCTTCTTTGACAAACAACAAATCTATTTCAAAGCGTCTTTCCACCCACTTCCATATTAAATGTTCACCACCCACGTGTGGTACAATTTTTTAGAATGTACATGATTTACTGGTGCTGAAAGCTGCTGATACCTGCTGATAGCTGAACATTGTGATTATTTCTGTATCGATTTCACTTGCAGGGGTTTTACTACATCAAACGAAGCTAGGAAATAATAATCGCTTCAAACCACATACTTCATAAATGTTGTATCAAAGAACAATCATGTACGTTATTATTTATCTGATCCTACTTTCCAAGTTTTCTCTACTCCAATTAATTTTATGCTTGGTTTCCAGAGCTTTCCGATTCCTCTGTTCAGCGATTCATTTGTTACTTGGAAACATTAAAACGTGAACTTTACTGAACTCTGGGTCAATACCATACCGGAGAAGCCATGGAGCGTTGTTCAATAATGGAGTAATGCGTAATGCGTGTTAGTTAAGACATTGTTTTAATTGAATGTCATTAATTAATTAAAACAGCATGATGGCGTCATTTCATGATATTCTTGGAAATATTTCGTCCATTTGGAGTTATTTAATCATACATTCGCGCTCGAGTTACATGTAAAACCACCAGATCACTATTCTTTGTTCCGCAAGTCACACGGTATATTTATATTTTGCTCATTTATGTCGCTATCAAAACTAATAGCGGTATTGACTGACGATGTATGACCGGAAGTAACTGCTTTATCGACTTCCGGTGTATTCACTGCGAAACTAATAAGTATCCGCGTAACACATTTACAATTGTGATTTACAGAATCAATTTCTTGGGACGTTGAATGGAAATATGATAACAAAGTGAAGTGTGACTGGACAATTAACTAAACGTGTCAACCCTCCTGTTTGATGTTCGATTGGTGATAAATCGGATTCAACAAACCTACACCAGGGACGCAATTACACATGTTTAAACATGACAGTATCCATTAGATGCGCAGCGGAAGGTGACAAATTGTCCAGCATTGAATGCATGTCACGACTATTTGATGTTAGAATATTAAATTAAGTAATACAATAACCGAAACTAATCATTATGTCTAATCGGAAATTGATTTACTAATGTAATCTTTGTTTAAATAAATACTGCTCCCTGAGGTTACCATAGTAACAACAACATGTCAGGGATCAGTCAGCTTACATTACCAGGAAACGATTTACGCCCATGCGAAGTTGCTTATGTCAGCGAAAAAGTTTATTTACTTTACTTATTATATTGTCATGGTTATTTAAACGGCATGTCAGTCACCTGACTTTTAGAAGGCTTTTACTTTCTTAGCTACTCCCTGTCTTCTATTCAATTATTGTGACATACACAAACCCACCGATCGCTTACAGAAGGGCATTCACAGTGGTTGGCGGACCATAGACCTTGTATGTATTTGTACAGTCGACGACCTTCAACGGAACAACAACAAAGCGTTTCCAAGTTATTTCTTGTCCCAATTCTGAGTTTTAAGAGAAAATCCAATAAGTTCTCAGCACACATGTTTAGACATTGAGCGATTTCTTGACGTGCTCGTAAATTATGGGAAAGTTAGACAGTTCTATATCCCTCTATGGAATACGTATATTCGGTTAAAACGTGAATTTGAACGTTACTGACGAACAGCTTGAGTGTTTTATACACTTATACAGTGAGTATATGACAGAGAAGATGGTGATATCTGAACGTAGGAAGTACTTGACTTTCTATATACACATGTATGTACATCTACTTCGCTTGTCTATGTCGTAACTAACTTCCTGCTAATGATTTAATTGACTGAAGAAAGTTGTAGACTGTTGCAATGCTTTATGCCGCAAAATTGTCTGGCGCTGAATATTTACGCCAAGGCATCCTACCACTAAATTACTCAGGTAATCCTTAAACAGCTTCTTTTTGGCTGAAAATGACATTTTGTCTTTACAAGTCTGCATTAAAATTATACGAGTGAGTTGAATTGCATGTGGAAGTGTTTGTGACGTGATGCAACTGAAAGCTTGTACTTTAAATTGATACATGTAATTAAGTACTTTTAGGTTCCATGGACAAACATTGATCACTTTACATCCAGTTACTTAATTTATTAGCTTAAAGTCGTATACCCAATTGTCCGAGTAAAATAACACTCAAACAGGCAAAACAGAGCAGATGGACAGTGCAATCATTTGTTTCCACCTTGAACAATTACGTTATTGTGGCATAGTTGATTAGCCCAATGTGTACAACATACGCATGACGCAATGAACACAAGCTTAGATTATGCACTGTAACTCGGTAGTCTACAATGTTACCAAACAGTCAGAATGTAAGTAGGTTATTGTACAGATATTGGATTGAACATATATATGAACAGAACTATGGTTCGATGGAACAAATCGTTGCCCTGTGAGTACTGAGTGTCTAATATGGACGCATTCCAGAAATAGCCAAAGTTTGATCGGAAATGTTCGTGCATAAATGCGCAATGAATTATCATAAGGAGGAATCCTCGCACGCGATATGAACATTATTTACACTACATTACTAATTTAAGCTGACATATGCATCAGTCCTTCGCAAAGATCTGCTACACTTCATAAAGAACCATTTTTCACCCACAAATGGTGCCTTAACCACCAACTATTTAGGCGTCATTTTTGCCACAGTAACTTCTTTAATCAGGAATATATTGTCACCTCGATGGTGTTATAATGAATATCCACCGAGTCTTAGATTGCGAATATTTGCCACGTTAAACCGTAGAATTAAAACGCTGTGACAGAAGTATTCCATTTCAGGATTAATTTTTATCCAAATAGAATGAATCTGGTATTTGATAATAAATCAAAGAATATTCCGGAATATTTGAAGGCGGAATGTGATTGCCTTGAAGTAGATTTGACTTAATTCTCAGTACTAAGTATTCTCCAATGTATAATGCTTGTGATAATATTCAGCATGCATTTGTCAACATGCCGCCCAGTGTGATTTATCATATCGTTAAAACTGGATCAACGCAAAATTTCAGAAACCCAATTTAATAAATGAAAACACAATTATCATAAAATCTAGTAATAAATTTCTACCCACAAACGATTGATTCTATAGCCACCAGTTCAAGTATCTAGTATTGTACGCACAGTAGGGACATAAACGTTTGTTATGCATGAAATGTTCGGGGACCAGGTGAAAGGTCAAGTCATCAGTACGTGGTAAATTGTGATACCCGATCTCTAATATTTCAATTAACTAGAAACGTTTTAATATGGTTACCAGAAAGGGACATTCACAAACCCCTTGGTTCAGTCCTAGGCTATTTCATTGCAAATCCAGGTTCAGTAATTAGATTAAACGGGTGTTGTTTTTTCTTTTTTGAACTTGGGTTAGGGTTAGGATTAGGGACGTAGGCTTGGTTAAAGTTCTACACATGACTGTGGAGAAGTTTCAAATGGTTTATAGAGTTAAGTACAACGTCGTTCAACATGGTGTTGAATATGACTGAAACATCGTGACGAAAAGTCGAGGAAAACAAAAACGCAAAACCAATCTCTGTTTTGGCAATAATTTTGAAGGAAGCAGGACAAGATGGAGGTGTTTTTGTTAACTGTTATGGCTTCATTCAATATCCATTAAAATCTAGCGCAAACAAAAACCTTGAAATCTCGGATGATATGATCTGCTTTAAACATTTAATCAACTCTCGTTATATCGAAATTTGTAACAACGGAACTATCGTATAACAACAAACATGATATTGAAACCTATGAGTTCGTTAATTTTGCAATTGGCCGTACTCAAAGTTAATAGCACGGCATAACTGTACAAAACAAACATCTATTATATAGTGTTGCCTGTGTTATAGACAGATACCGAAGCAAAATTTCATGACGTCGTACTCAGAGACCCACCATGAGTTCGAAAAAAATGTTATTTGTATTTTGTAACATCGCCAAATATAGCGTTTGGTGGATGTATCCACATGAAGTTAATGCGAAATCGCAAATGTAATATATTTTACCGAAATTCTTTAGAACGGCATAATCCGATATGGTGCCTGTATTTATAACGGGCGCTGCCTGCATATGTATATATAATTGATGACATTTATGATATAGGCAGAGAGATATGGTATATTTATTTACATCATCTATTAGATCACACACTATCCAGGATAGATATAGTCTCAGGACGCCTATAACATCAGTCGTATGCCAATGTAAATATAATTATATAATCTAGCATCATCTAATAATCAGTATGATGTAGTATCAGGGTCTTATCGTTGCTGTAGATCAGGGAGCGAGGTGCATATTGCACTGATGTTAGCGAACGTGATCGGTTCAAAATGCACATAATGTCAAACTTGATATGTTCCAAACTGTATAACATTTTACGTGGAATATTATGTAACCAACAGCTGCCGTATGTTTCACGTTCTACCTAGACTGGAACCAATTTCCTTATTATACCGCTTCTCTTATTCTCCGACACCGTCTACTATAGAAGGATCCGGGTACCAGTTTGAAGCTGTCATTCGGCAAACCTCGTATATATCTAACAATCGCAGTATTTCCTGAAGGTGAAGGAGTTCCTAGTATATGAATGTCTGACTTACTATAGTTCTGTAGTTAGCAGACTATGAGTTGTAAATATACGTTATATTCGAACCTGTGCTGGACATCGGCCCCTTGGATAACATGCATTAGTTAAATAAACTGACGGAACGGATTCTTATACGATGTTAAGGTATATGGTAACCCTCATCAATAGTAAAGTACGAATGTAATACGCCACTTGACTGTACGAAACAATATTAAAAAGTGATATACCACGGTCACATAATGAACCCTGACCTTCCAAATAAGAGCACGCAGTTTCAATATAATCAACTGTTTTCAAAAGAACCATTCGATCGACCATTCAACAATAAAAGGTATTGCCGATGTCTGTTCATATCTGTTCATGTTCATTGCCAACCGTGAATGCATTCAATCGATCCACTTGTTGTGTATGGACACAATACCATTACCAGACTAACAAGGCATATCTGATACGAACATTCTATTGCATGCGGTTACATTATATACCGTACAGTACCGTACAATGCCGTACAATATTTCCCGACTAATGAAACAAATCTGTCTGAACAATTTATGGCACCTAATCGTTCCCTCAGCAATCATAGCCTGCATGTTTCCATTAACATCCAACGACATAACACATTTATTCTTATTCCATTGAAACAGGAAAATATGGCAATGTTTGCAGATTGCGACAAGCCGACACAAATGTAAACAATATTGATAGCAACAATTTATTTGAGCAAATCAAACATAACATTTTGCGTCTAGAAAGGATACAAAGCAATTCCATTTCCGATAAAACACGCTTTAATATCACAAATAGCAGTACAAGAGAAATTCGGAAATGGCCTCTGGAACATTTAGTGAGATGATTTTAGTTTTGCAGTCAAAATATTCACGACTAGGTTATGTTGTTTTTCAAGGAAGGGTTTTTGTATTTCACCAGAAAGAGTCAACACTACGCGATAACAAAACCACACTTGGTACTGTTATTATATTTTGTCTGTATTCACCATATACATTACGGTCTGAGGGACATTGCAAGGCAGAAACTGGAATTGAAAATGTGCTCTTCATTTCGACGTAGTCTGATATATCACGTACTCTATAGGTTTACTGTATCATAATCTATATACATCAAAGTAATAATTACCAACTAATTTCTTGTAATACTGGTTTATTGCTTTCTTGGCATAAATAAAATCGGTGGTAAATTCGATTTAAAGGAATTATCTTTAAAAGCTCAACGTTTGATTTTATAACTTACCTGTCGTGCATATGTTAAATCCTACACTGTATTTACGAGTTCAATCATCCCACACTGGTAATCTGAAAACGTAAATAAAACACATTAGGTTCAGCAGCTATTTAAATAACAATATCAATAACGAAATGACTAAAGTCCGGTGAAAAAATGGACCATGTACAGATTTTTGCTTCAACCAAGCGTGTGAAGGAGAAACGCTCCATACAATAAATATATTGGCCACAAATAGCTTTATATGAATTTCAGTTGCAAATACGTGACAGCGCAATCAAACTAGGAAACTTGGAGCTCATAAAAAGGACAATATTCTACGTTGATGGCCAATAAACTTGACGAATTGGACGAATATCCCACCGTCGATTTCCGATTGACAATACACCATCGTATCCGTAGAACAAACCACATTCAGCAACAATGTATTTGAAAGCCAGTTTAGACATTTTCACATTTTGAAGTTATTAAAATACCAAGGTGTACCTACATGCCCTTTTAGGATGATTAAATCAATTTAATATACTTGGAATGTTTACTTTTACTCATTTCGCATGCTATCTTCATATTTATGACATTCAGGCGTATAAAACGATAGAACCTTCAACTTTATGAATTTCAATACCGTCAAATATTTGCCGATTTTCAATAATGAATACTAATTTAACTGCCTATAAAATCAACAGCATACTCGTTCATGTATACACGCTTCTAAGAATAAAGTGCACCCCAAGATAGCACCTGTCGTGACAAGAACAGCTCATAGAACCCAATTGTTCCATCTCACAAAGTATATTTTACCCAGTTGTAATGTTACCCTAGATACAGCCCAGTGGTCAATTACCCAAATAAGTAAAATATTCAACGGTCCACCGTTACATATAGGTAAGATAGCAGGGCTGAGCAATTGTCGTCTTCAGTGACATTGGTAACATGGGGAGAATTGCATAGCTTGCGAAAGAAAAACGGTCGTGTTGGATGAATGAATATCCCTTACAGGCCGACTACCAGCCGTATATACCCATATAACACAACGAATTGTTGTATCAAGTACAATCAGCCAGCTTCAGATAAGTTTATAGTTTATTGTTTATTAACTAGTATCACTTTAGGAGTATATTATAAACAAACTTCACAGCCGGAAAACGGAATATAATCCACATTAAAACTTCATCATTACTTGATACATGCGACAACAAACATCGTACAATGCTGGCTTGAAGCAACTAAAGTGATCGAAACAAAAACAAAACCCTTAGCTAATGATTTAACGTAATTGCATAATGTACATTCACAAGTACGTGCTTTAATTAAAAAATCATAACTCTACTCCAAAAATCAATTAGTAAGTAATAAACAAATTATCCATACTTTATGACGATAAAGCAAGCCGTGATTACGATAAGGATGTGCTTAATTTAGCGAGAGGTATCGAAAGTATGTTCAGTTAACAAACGATTACTGAATACATGTACTATGTTACTTATGAACTCATTAACAATACGTCAACACATTTCATATTGCAACAGACTCAAGTACGCTCTTACTACTACAACACTATATGTATCACTGGTACAGAGGTAAGAAAGCAATCAACTGATGAACCACTTGCTTGTGCATGTAATTAGACAATTCTTGTAAGATAGAATACAGTTAGCATGTAATCTCAGAAACATTAGTGTTTGTAGGAAGGTAATAATACGTTTAGTACGTTTTGCATCATCTGAGGTAATGTAAATAATTATAGTCATAATAGTTATATTTGCAGTGCGTTCTATATTGTTATTGATGCAGTAAGCGACGTAATGGCGAATATAAACGTCTCAAAACTAGTCTTTGGGCGACACAATGTGACATGTTTCATACTCGGAATTTCTCCTAATTGACACATTACAGTATGTAATACATTACCGACCTTTCTATCGCGGAAAGTAACCGAGCGATAACTTTACCCTTACCAATACCAGCGTACATTGGCATAAGTTAAATGATATTTTAAAATCCAATTAGCATATGGTAATACTTCAATACCATACATCTTGAACATACAAGTGCTAGTGTCAACACCTGGTCAAGTATCATTCACTCTTCAAGTCGGAACGTTCTACTGAATAGCTTACGAATGAAATAACACTTCAACCTATCTACAGTACTGTAGACATCTTTAGAGCGCAATATGGTTACATCATTCAACGAACGCTGGATTTAAATCAAAACCTAGAAAGCAAACATGACGTCCAATTCACGTGGTTGAATTCAATAGAAAAAGTCACACACGATGTCTACACCCAACTAAATTTCACTCAATAACATAAATGTATAAACACATGACCAGCTATTGGTGGTTGCGGACAAATGGTTGGGTAATACAAGTGGCTATATTTGCATTACATATCATAGGTCAGTGGCACGACATGAACCATACCAGAATAGAATTGGTCGAAACTTTGCAATACATTCCATTAACTTCAAAGTGTTCTTGAACTCCTATATTTATTCACTTAAACAAATAACAGGAATATATTATACTGAGATTTATTTAACTTATTTTCATGACTTTAATTAGAGTACATAGGTATATATAATATGCATAACGAACACTTTTACGACAACTATACAATAAACTAGTTTGATACCCAAACCTTAATCAAATCCAAGATGGACGTCAGAACTGATTTAATATTATTTAGAGATCATTGAATAGTGTCTCTGATACATACGGACACGTATATACATTTGATAATCCAGATTTCGTTAAACTGAACATATTTAAATAACAGCAAACAACAACTCATTATTGTACTCCCGGAACTATTACGTTGCAAATATAACAACATGACGTATTCAGAAACGAAACAAATGAGTTTTAATTGCTACATTTTCTTATAAAACACTAAATACCGGTTAATATTGTTTCTCGTTTCTCAGCTTCATAGTTTCTAGATGTTCGAGCAACATGAGTTTCTCTACCTACAGTTATAAAGACGAACAATGTCTGAACGTTAGTCTCGAGTGAATTGTAGAATTCATTTAGTCTTCACTGTTGGCATAAAGCATCTCCTAGTTCCTAGCTGTTATATCAGTTAAAATATCGCTTAATTTTGTTGCGGAAGGGATGTATCATCACCAGGAGTGTAGAGATATCTCGTTTATTCAACAATTTGTTTTAAAGTACTTTCATACACGTGTGAGGTCTGCGTTTTGTACAGTCGCTCTCTGAATTCCTTAAGCGAGAGTATAGTTTGATATACCAAGCTATATCAGGCTTCGTAGTTCAACGTATTGAATAGTTACCCAACCAGACGCTAAAGTTAAATCAATCGTAGCAAACAATTCCAGATAGCGTGAAACAATTCTCATATAATGCCATCATTCGTGATGTGAATGTCAGCCTATCAAGTTTAGGTCATACGTTCCCTGAATCTAAATACGAGAACACAGAATATATTACACGGGATGTTGCGAGTAACTGGTTCAAGATATCGCAATTCTGGCTTACAACAAGTTTTGTCATTACGTAGCAAATACTAACCCGATCGTTTCTAAGATCTGATGGTGATTTTTAGAATTTAAGTATGAAATTATACAGTTTTGGAATACATGGTGTTTAAATAACTGTCCCTCGATATCATTAGACTAAGTGATACATTTCGATGAAATGTTGAAATAATTGAAAGTGGTAGTTACCTAATTACATTATTTTGCGAACCAGTGCTTTTCATGATCACGCGAGATCTCATGACGTCATATCATGATGTATGTTGGTGAATTGTAAAATTATTGGAAATAGTAATTACCTTTTTATCGGAAAGAGAAGGAAACAGCTTGTTCAAATAACCATAGAAGGTTTCCTATTATTCTTAAGATGTTATGCAAATATGCATATTGTCATACACGCTACAGATACAAAACGATCAAAATCTGTTTCAGGTCATGTCAACATAATAACGGCAAGATACAGCTAAACTTTCCAGGGATAGTTGTGTTGGTTGGTTATAAATCCACTGCCTAATTACTCGATACACATTGAGAGAAAAATATGCTCCCAATAAAAAAACGTTTCAGTGCATGTCAATATACAACCGCGGCAATATCGTGATTTAATAAAACTTCAGTTGAATTCCGCTATGTCAAGTTACTGTCGTGATGTTTAGCTATAAATTAACGCTCTAGTTAACACTGCGAGATATATGTTGGTAATATTCTATCCGTGTTCGCAATCGGATAGACAAGGTGAAAAGCAACAGGAAATTGGGTCTGTCCATGTTCCGACAAGTTTGCTGCGACCATTCTAAGATATTTTGCGTTATTTTGAGCATAGCTAGTTGCCATCTCTTAGATTGTTGATCGCACCGAAGAGAGGGAAATGGCTTTACGTAAAAATATTTATTGGCAATATGGCGAGAACTTGCTCCTAAATCTCAGTATATACATATATACTGTCATACCTTCCAGAAAAGGTCGGTAAAGGGAAGACAAAAAGAGGGTCGACATGCTGCGAGTGTGCGCCTGTTTCATATATCGAAGCAAGAACAAAGTACAACGAATATCCCTCTTACGAGTTGCATGAATGGGTACTGAAGAAGAAACTACGATGTACTGCAATATTGTGTTCTAAAAATTATTTTGTCAATGTATGACCCTTCCTCTAGTGAACAACATTCATTAAGACAAACTGAGTATAAACTATACATGTTGATGAACACACCAACATCATTACATCAAGTACAACCAGACAGCATCAGATAAGTTTATTGTTTATTAACTAGTATCACTGGAGGAGTATATTATAAACAAACTTCAGAGACAAAATATGGAATATAAGCCACATTAAAACTTCATCAGTGCTTGATGCAGGCGACAAAAAACATCGTATAATGTTGGCTTGACGTAACTAAAGTGATCGAAACAAACCATCAGCTAATGATTTAACGTACTTGCATAATGTACATTCACAAGTATGCTACTTCATTAAAATTACATAACTATACTCCAAAAATCAATTAGTAAGTTATAAATAATTATCCATGCTTTATGACGACAGTGATTACGATAAGGATGTGCTTAATTTAGCGAGAAGTACCGAAAGTATGTTCAGTTAAACACTATGTTACTAATGAACTCATTAAAAATACGTCAACACATTTCATATTGTAACAGACGCAAGTACGCCCTCACCACTACAACACTATATGTATCACTGGTACAGAGGTAAGCAAGCAATCAACTGATGAACCACGCGCTTTGTTTATGTAATTAGACAATTCATGTAAGATGGAATACATTTAGCCTGTAATCATAGGAACATTATCGTTTGTAAGAAGGTAATGATACATATTTGAGTCTAGTACGTTTTGCTTTATTTCAGATAAAGCAAATACTTATAGCCATGATACTAGTTATACTTGTACTCGTAGTGCGTTTAGAATGATGTCTGACGCAGTCAACGACGAAATGTCGGTTACAAAAAGCCCCAAGACGTATATAAGTCTTTGGGCGTCATATGTTTTACATTCGGAAATGCAACTAATCGTCATCTAGGTAGTGTTCATGCATTACCGATCGGTAATCTGACGGTCGCCTAACCAATACACTGGCACAAGTTGAATATCTTTTAAAGGAATACATTAAGTTCAGTAAGCATACAGTATGCCAATACTTGAATACCATACATCTTCAACATGCAAGTGCTAGTGTCAACACCTGGTCAAGTATCACTAACACTTGAAGTAGGAACGGTTTACTGAATTGCTTAACGATAACATAACACTTCAAATTATCTATCGTATCGCAGACATCTTGAGAGCGCACAATGATTACATCGTAACACAAACTCTACAATTAAATGAAAACTTTAAATATAATATGGTTGAATTCAACAGAAAAGGTCACACAACGAAATCCAAACCAACTAAATTACACCCGATAATGTAAATTTATAAACACATGACCAGTCGTAATTAATTGATTATTGTTGTTGCGGACAAATGGTTGGTCAATACAAGTGGTTGTATTTGCATGTCTGGCTGCATTACATGACACATGACAAAATACCAGGATAGAACATCATTGATCGAACATTACAATACATTCCATTAACTTCAAAGTATGCTTGAACTTGTACAAATAGCAGAACTGTATTATACTTAGTTGTATTTAAGTTGTTTTCGTGTTTTGAAGAATTAGAGTAAATATAATATATATAACGAGCAATTGGGGGAAAATTATAGATTGAAGTAGTTTGCATGACAAACTTTAATCTGATTCAAGATGGTCGGCTTACCGCTATATTGATTATCATCTTGAAACCTGATTTAATTTTATTTACAGATTATGGAATAGTGCCTGTGGTTAATGTTAGTTGCATACGGCCACGTATATTCATTTGATAATCCAGAATTCGTCAACCTAACTCATTCGAATAACTGAAAACAGCAACTCATCATTGTATCCCCGGAACTACATGTATCACGTTACAAATATAAAAACATGACGTCATCGGAAACGAAATAATTGTGTTATAATTGGAACATTCTCTTATAAAACATGATGTATCGGTTAATATTGTTTCTCGTTATTCAGCTTCATAGCTCCTAGAGTTTCCAGCAACATGAGTTGCTCTACCTACAGTTTTAAAGTCTAACAATGTCTGAACGTTAGTCTCGAGTGAATAGTAGAATTCCTTTAGTCTTCACTGTTGGCATAAAACATTTCCTAGTTGTTATATGAGTTAAAATATCGCATAATTTTGTTGTGGAAGGGATGTATCAACACCAGCAGTGTGGAAATATCTCGTTTATTCAACAATTTGTTTAAAAGTACTTTCATACACTTGTGACGTCTGCGTATTGTACAGTCGCTCCCTGAATCCATATAGCGAGAGTAGAGTTTGATATACCAAGCTATATCAGGCTTCTTAGTTTGACGTACTGAGGAGTTACTCAACCAGACGCTCAAAGTTAAATCAATCGTAGAAAACAATTCCAGATAGCGTAAAACAATTCTCATATAATGCCACTATTCGTGATGTAAATGTCAGCCTATCAATTTTAGGTCATACGTTCCCTGCATCTAAATACGAGAACACAGAATATATAACACGGGATGTTGCGAGAAACGCGTTCAAAATATCGCAATGCTGGCTTACAGAGAGTTTTGCCATTAAGTAGCAAATATTAACCCGGTCTGAAAGTGATTTTTTTTTAAAAAAGTAGAAATTATACAATTTTGGAATACATAGTGTTTAAATAACTGTCCCTGGATATCGTTAGACCAAGTGATACATTTTGATGAAATGTTGAAATAATTGAAAGTGGTAGTTACCTAATTACATTATTTTGCGAACCCGTGTTTTTATGATCACGTGAGATCTCGTGACGCCATCACGTGATGTATTATGATGAATTGTAAAATCATTGGAAATACTGCAAAATAGTAATTACCTTATTATCGTAAAGAGAAGAAAACAGCATGTTCAAATAACCCTGGAAGGTTTCCTATTATTCTTAAGATGTAATGCAAATATGCATATTGTCAAACACGTTACGTTACAGATAAGAATATGATCCCTATCAAAATCTGTTTCAGGTCATGTCAACATAATAACGGCAAGATACAGCTTAACTATCGAGGGATAGTTGTGATGATTGGTTATAAATTCACTGCCTTATCACTCGATACACATTGAGTGAAAAAATATGCTTCCAATAAAAAAGTTTCAGAGCAAGTCAATATACGACCACGGCAATATCGTTATTTAATATAACGTCAGTTGAATTCCGCTATGTCAAGTTTCTGTAATGTTGTTTGGCTATAAATTCCCGCTCTAGTAAAGACTGAGAGATATAGGTTGGTAATATTCTATCCGTGTTCTCAATCTGATAGACAAGTTGGATAGAAACAGGAAATCGGGTCTGGAGATGTTCCGACATATACCGACATATACCGACAAGTTTGCTGAGCAGCTAGTTGTCATCTCGTAGAATGTTACGTGGACATGTTAACCGTATCAAGGAGAGGGTAATGGTTTAACGTAAATATTCATCGTCAATATGGCGAGCATTTGTTCTTAAATCGGCTGACATGGAAGGCGACATACTGAGATACAATTGTTGTATATACACTTAAACGAATTTCTAATTGGCCACCCTAAAAAATATTATATCATCTGATATACTATATCAATCAATCTAAGGCTGTGTTATTTGTTCATTCCACGCACTAATTTATCGATTTCCCGAAATAAATGGCGTATTCATGTTCAAAATCATCCATGCGTAACGGATGGTGCGAAATTGCTTTTTTGCACGTTGGCCTCGTGCACAGCTTGGAATAGTATCGTTCTCGGTATGAATTTGTTTCCTGTCAATTGACTTTTATCAAAACACTATAATTTGTGAGAATGAACCATGTGGAACGCGCTCATGACGTCAGATGCATGCATACATTCAACGAATTTCTGATCGGCCACGTGTTTTTATAAATTATCTTTAGAAATGCTTTTAGAAGATTACAAATAATCGAAACCCCGATACTGTCCAATTTTATCGATAGAAATTATGTTTCTCGAAGTAATTCGAGCTAAACCCCACGTTATTATAAATATCCCTTTTTGCAAAATGACATTTTGAAGTATATGTCTGGATTTTTGTGCTGGTACTCGATATGGTACGGCCCCAGCGCGGTCCGTATTACTTATTCTCGCCAGTACAAATACTTTTCATTAAAAGCCAATCGACAGAGAATAAATTCTGACTAATTTCAAAAATTTAACATGTCGGGCACGTGAATCACGTGCACGTAAGCTATTTCGCACTAACTGTTCCGCATGGATGATTTTATACATGCATGCGTAGTTCATTTCTTGAAATCGATAGATAAGTGCATGTTATGAAAATATCCACAATTTTAGAAATATTGATTGAATACATCGCATAATATAATATTTCATTGGGTGGCCAGTTAGAAATTCGTTTAAGTGTATATAGAATACAAAATACTTCTACTTCTAGTGTTTTGTAATTGTCTGCATTCTCAAATGTACATACATACAGTCATACTTGCTAATAAAAGTTTTTTTTGGAATTACCCAAAACTGGTCTTTTGGCAGGTTGCTCTACCGTTTTTTGGGAACAATGATCTCTAAGATGTTAGCTTAAATAGCGAGACTTACCCGATTGGGTCTCACTCGGTGGCGGAGCTACATTCTTATGAGAATAAAATGGAATACAATAAATCTGTAGGATGTTTTAGGGCCCTTACAGATCGAGTGGGATCTTTTAAATCCATCATCAGAGTACATAGGTCTGAGTTCTAAAATTTGCAATCGAATTGGTATTAAATTAACGAAGACAATCATAATGAGAACAATTTTCTCGAACTTTTGAATCAGTCCCAGCATTAAGGAAAATGTAATCTAGAAACGTTAAAGTGCACTTTTGCTTTACGCAAACCTCTGCTATAAATCACGACCATATTATGTTATCACCAATAAATCAGAGTGAAGTCAATATATAAGTCTGGTCTCAAATGCCAAGCTCACGTGCTGAGCTGGCGGGAATCAATATAATTACTACTTCCAGGTTTATAAAAGGGTGAACCAATATAACTTATTTGTCACCATAAAACGTCATAGATTTACATATCTAACACATTAAGATTAATTAAATGAATACTCTTCATCTGCAGCCACTGTATAGATTAATCGCATCCATTACATAAGCACAGTGTTGCATAATGGTTGTTGAAATATAATTTTAGTTTGTTCATACAAACAGTCTATTTAGCCTTATTAACTACTCAAAAGATTAATTGAAATTACTGACCAGTTTTCTATAAATTAAAGCAAATCTATTCGGCTTGATTCGTATTCTGAAAAGCCGATAACTGTTTACAAATTGTATACACAGACAACGCATTTGTTTTTCCCGGTGATACAAGCGATATCAATGGGCCGAGAGTAATAAGTGGTATTCAGTTCAGCCACGAAATCCACGAGAATATACCACCCACAAATAGTACTGCCTTTACAATATACCGGCATATGAGTATGGGTCGGTATGAACTGAGAAAGGAAACATGTCAAAGCGTACTTAGTTACTATAAGTGGTTCATTATACTCTAAACACGTTATATAAATCCCTGACTGACTCTAGTGCAGATAGATCAATTAACTGGTCTCACAAGTTAGTCTCATGGTACTGCATCAACTCATTTGTATTATACACAGTCTGATTTCTCATATCCTTCACTAATTAGTTTGATTCTAAGTGGTCTCACGAATATTATGGGAGTGATATGTTAAGTTTTGGGTTACATGGGTTGTAAGTCATAAAGGAGTTATAGAGTTTACTGACTCCTCTATTTTGTACGATATCGGAGGGCATTTATCAATATTAATCTTCTCTGAATTAATATGACAATATTCGTTCATATACTAAATTAGGTTGTCAGACATCCACAATTCAGCAGGATAGATATCTTACATCGAATCTGAAACTAAAAACGTTACTTCGCTTTGTAATAAGACCATCCTATGGTACAAAATAAAATCAGACTAAGTATGATGCTGTGAGGTTATTCGCTTATCGAAAGACAAAATCATTGTAAGAAAAAATAATTGTGGTGCTTGAAAGACGACTTTTAAGCCAGATTTTACCGTATAATGTTATTTCAAGAAGATTCCTCGATTAAATGAAATAAATCATTTGAATAAGGATGGGTTTTTTGGATGGGGAGAAATGTTACTTGAAAATTTCTGGTTAAGACAAGAAGGCTTAGAGCTACAGTTCTTAGGAAAATGAAAAAAAAATGAATACAAATCCTCTGGATAGGTTAAGATGGAGATAAAGGTGCTTAGTACGATTGTAGTCTACAAAAATACTCGTATCTCGCAATATCTAGCAGACAAGTGAACTTCTATCCCGAAACGAAAACATGTCTCGTCTGAGCAAAAAATAACGTTTTCTCTGTATCAAATTTACAAAACTCTTGCATCGTGAGATGGTTACAAGTGCTTCAGGCAAACTGTCACTCGCCCTTGAAGCATGTAAGTGCACAATCTAATTGCAATTCAGGAGTCGTATTATAAACACAATGCATCTGTCATAAATAAAAAGCTTCTTTAAAATTATAGTTGAAATTAAATTACAGTTTGTCGGGCGCGGAAAACGAGCAACGTGTAATGAATAGTGTGCTCGCGGCTTTGATTACCCTAGTCGCACTCAGACATTATGCACCATGAGACGGTCATTTAGCTTGATATGGCAGTGAAAAATAAAATGGAAATGGTAATGTCTGAACATAATGCTGCAGCTGAAGATAAACACGGATTCACTGTGGGTGCATAGTGAGGAAACCCCTGAAGTCGTGTGGTCAGAATGTTAGGCGGTTATCTTTCGTAGTGGAAACCATTCGTAGTCCCCTGAATGATGCACGTTCATAGTGAAAACTGGTCAATACTAGCATGCTATCATTTTAAACTAAACTGCAAAAACATTAAATTTCAACAATACTTCAGACTTGTATTCAGCGCATGCGTGCCGAAAGACTTAATAAAACTAATAATGGCTGGAAACACATTCTGCGATAACAACAAAAACAAGCCCCACGTGATCAATATAAAAGACACGTGACCGATAAACAAATATCAATTACAAAAGAAACAATACACCGGAACTGACTGTTATATTTTCTCACGAAATAGTTGAATTTGTGCAAAACCAATGCAGAATAATCATTGTAATATTATCCGTTTGAAGTTTTCATTCACGTTTATTCAATTTATCGTAACGATCAAACGCGTTGTCCGGAAATTAGACGCATGTTATGGATTAAAATAGATTATGTATTACGTTGAACATGGCGAAGATTATCGCAACATTGCGTATTCAGATGCAGGTACCGAGACAGTAAAGGAATGTCAAGATGTCAGCGAGATAATACGACACTGGTTGATACGGTAATATCCTGGAATTGTTAGCAATGGAGCGTGCTTTAAATCGAACTGTTTTAAGACCAGGACATTAATTATTGATTTCAACGGCATGTGGTTTCGTGTGTAGATTGTCGGGTGAAGCGTATAATTATGCGATAGTAGTCCCAGAATATCATCATGGTATTAACGTGTTACAACCCAACAATTTACTTACATAGGGATTAAACTACAAAACAAAGCTTTCTAGTTTCCTCTTTTTAAATATACAATGTTAAAGTTTTGTAGATATTTCACCTTTCTCCAACTGTTTTGAGATTGTACTTTTATTAAGTGTGAACATTATTATTATCTACCGCTTTATTTAAGCTGGTCTAATCGACAATTCTGTCCTATTCCCTTGCAGAATTCGTGATCGCACATGCTAGAGATTATCACCTAATTAGCCAATTAACGTACACGTAATGTACATCTATGAGTACTTTATGCAGCAAGGAAGTTAAAATACCATCAACAAACCGATTATTCTACCATGAAATCCATACAAACAATAACTTATTCATGAAGCGTTATTCCCCTTCATTAATGGCCTCCATATGACTGGTTTTAATGAAATCATTGAAATGAATTCGTTCCTGAAACAGAAATAAACAAGAATCGATCCAATACACATTCTGATATCGATCGTGTCAAGTGCCAAATAAAAACTCCAAATAAAACTCAAAGCCGCAACATTGCGTTTTCTAGTAAATCGTAAAAGTTCTTATAGTAATTAGAAAATTGAACGGTAAACACTATTGTATTTCTGAGGAAGAAAACCCAATATGCCAGCACATATGTACTATATATTGGT
Organism: Spisula subtruncata; assembly: GCA_963678985.1. NCBI lineage: Eukaryota > Metazoa > Mollusca > Bivalvia > Venerida > Mactridae > Spisula > Spisula subtruncata. Next base: position 66,390,513 of record OY787661.1, read on the forward strand.
GTCTTGAGACAATATGGTATTTGTAAAAGGACGATGCGTACGGAAGAAAGTAATACAATCACCAGGAATCATTTATATTGTTGAGCGAAGATTAAAGGATTCATTCACGTTTTCTCAGATTGATGTGTTTGTTTGGGAATAGCAAAAACACTTAAGAAACTCATCAATAATGGTCGTTTAAGATGATTATTTCTGGAATGTTTTTAAAGGAAAGCAACAAGATATAACTTTCTTAAAAAAAGGAAGGACGGGCAATGTCACGATGCAGCCTTTGTATTCAGCATGCTTTGATGTCATATCAAAACGTACAACCGAGACATTGGTCTGCAATTCGCTTTAACCCAACCGAGAAATAAAAAATTGTCTTTATATTTCTTTGGCTTTGCGTCGTGTTTCAATAGTTATGATGGACTCGTACTGTTGACTGTTCATCTAGCCAGTTTTCCTGGAGGATTAACCGTATCAAGCCAAACACTGGGTCACATGATGCGGTTGATCGAATGTTAAAATAATTAAAACGGTAATTACCTAATTATGCTGTTTTAAGAAACCATGTTTTCATGATCACGTGAGATCTCGTGACGTCATCACGTGATGGATTTGAATAGATTGTACAATTATTGGAAATACTCCGAAATAGTACGTTATTATCGTATTATCTCAAAGAGAAAGAAACAGCTTGTTCAAATATTCCTCGATTGCTTTTCTATGATTCTGGAGACGTTATGCAAATATGCATATTGTCACACACGCTACTTTACAGATACAACTACGATCCCTATAAATATGAGTTTCAGGTCATGTCAACATAATAATGGCAACATACAGCTGAAATATCGAGGGATGTTTGTGTTGACAGTTATAAACTCACTGCCTAATCACTCGATACAAATTGAGAGAAAATTTGCTTCCAATATAAAACGTTTCAGAACAAGTCAATATACGGCCATGGCAATATCGTGATTTAATATAACTTCAGTTGAATTCCGCTCAGTCAAGCTACTGTCGTGTTGTTAGGCTATAAATTCACGCTCTAGTAAACACTGAGAGATATATATTGGTAATATTCTATCCGTGTTCTCAATCTGATAGACAAGGTAAAAGAAACAGGAAATTGGGTCTGGACATTTTCCGACAAGTTTGCTGCAATATTTCTGGGAAAGTTTGCGTTATTTTGAGGACAGTTTGGTTCATCTCGTAGATTGCTACATGGAAAGGCTAATCGTATCGCGGAGAGGGTAATGGTTTGACGTAAGTATATTTATTGGCAATATGGCGAGAACTTGCTCAAAAAGTAGCTGATGTAGTTAAGGCGTCATACTGAGAGGTACAATTTGATGCATAGGTATAGAACACAATACACTTCTGCTACTAGTGCTTTGTAATCGTCTGCATTCTCAATATATACGTGCATTCATAATGTCATACTAGCTAATAACATTTGGCTATAAAAAACATACAAAACTAGTTATTTTGGCAGGTTGCTTCACCTTGTTTAGGAGCCATGATCCAGAGGATGTTAGATCATAGAGCGAGAGTTACCCGGTTGGATCAGACTCGGTACCGATGCTTAATTCGTCTCAGAATGTAATAAACCACAACACACCTGTAGGATTTAAAGGGCTCTGACAGAAACAATAGTTTAAGCCATCATCATGTAGTAATGATTACATTAGTCTGAATTATTTGCAATATGATTTATATGAAATCAAATAAGACAAAAAAGAAATCAAAGCACGTTTCTCAAATTTTTTCATCAGCTCTAGCGTTAAAGAAAATATTTCTGGAAATAATTAAAGCGCCCTTTTCTTTACGCAAACCTCTGATATAAATCACGATCACTTTTTATTATTTCCAATTAATCAGAGTGAAGTCAATATATAAGTCTGTTCTCCAGTGACATTCTCACGTGCTGAGATGACAGGAATCAATATAATTGCTACTTCGAGGAGGTGTTATAAAAAGGTGAACCAATATAACTTATTTCTCACCATAAAACATCATTGACGTTTATACCCAACACATTATGATTAATTAAATAAACGCTCCTCTCTGCAGTTCCTGTATATTATCTCAGCTGATTTTAACAGCCATTATATGGATTAATCGAACACTCATGCTAAAACAAAGTGGTTGTTACACGATGGCTTGGTGAAATTATCAAATCATTTTATGGAAATATTTGTACATTTGTACAGTCCACAAATCCAACTTGTCAGATTTTATATAATATCATACATGTTTTTTCATTCTAAATCGAAACCGAATCGGTAAATATGGCCATTATGGCCATTAAATCCTCAATAACAAGACCACTTTATGGCTCTTATAAATATGACTTAGTAATGTCGTGAGGCGATTGGTTTATCGAAATAAAGAAACAACATCATTGAAAAACAACAATAATTATGTTCCTAGAAAAACTGGTTTAAGCTAGATTTTACCGTATAATGTTATTTCAAGAAGATCACCCGATTAAATGAAATAAATCATTTGAATAAGGATGTATTTTGGGCGACGCGAAGAAATGGTACTTGAATTATCTCGTTAAGACAAGAATGCTTAGAGCTACAGACTAGAAGAAAAATGAACAATAAAAATACAAATCGTCTGGATAGGTTAAGATGGAGATAAAGGTCTTAAGTGCGATTGTAGTCTTCAAAAATACTCTTATCTCGCAACATCTAATAGAAAAGTGTATTCTTATCACGAAACAAAAACATGTCTCGGCTGAGCAAAACGTTACATCTTCTCTGTATTTCATAAAAATTTTACAGCTATTCTTGCAACGTGCAATGTATAACTAGCAAACCTGTATTTACGCTTACAACAGAAACATGTGACATTTGAACATGTGGCAAACAGGCACTCACCATTGTAAGTGCACAATCAAAATAAAATTCAGGAAATCGCATTATAAACATAATACATTTGTCATAAACAATCAGAATCTTTAAGTCACAGTTGAAATTATAAGGCGGTAACTCAGTAGTGACCATTTGTTTAGCGTTATGAGTTATAAGTTTTGTACCCGAGGAATGACAGATCTTGATAGTCCGACAGTGACCAAAACATCAAACATATGTCCCGATACCACTGCCAGTATTATATCAATGGTGGACTACTTGTAATTAATAGTTTGCTCGCGGTTTTTGATTACCCTAGTCGAACCCCAACAGAATGCACCATAAAGCGGTCACATAGCTTGTCATGGCAGTGAATAATGAAATGGTCTCAACGACGTCTAAACACAATATCCTTAAGACATAGATAATATGTCAGCGTATAGTAAGGAAACTTCTATTGGAGGAAGGTCAGCACATCTAGCAAATCTTTAAACTCATGTAAAGTAATCGTATTACACTGGTTGATGCACGCGCAAAGTGATTACAGTGATTAGACACTTGCAGGGTACACCATTGAACAAACTAATGATGCAAATTACCATCTTAAAATAAACATACCAGCAAAAGTTGAAACTACATTGCATCAATAAAACACCGTTGTTGCTAGTGTATTCGTACTGATAGACGCAAACGACTGAAACCAAATCCTGAAAAGTAGCATACTAACAATGACTGAAATATTCAGCAAAATTGCAATAACACTGAGACAAACTTTTAACAAGTTAGCCCTACGTGACCAGTATAAAACAGACACCAATAACAGAAGAAATAATACACCGGAACTGATTTTAATATTTCCTCATGAAATACACGTAGTTGTATTTTTGCAAAACCAATGGAAATAATCAATGTAATATTATCCGTTTGAAGTTTTCATTCACGTTTATTCAATTTATCGTCACGATCAAACGCGTTGTCCGGAAATTAGACGCTTGTTCTGGATTAAAATAGATTATGTATTAGAATGAACATGGCGTAGATTATCGCAGCATTGCGTATTCTGAGGCAGGTACCGAGACAGTAGAGGAATGTACTATACATGTACACATGTACTATATTGGTGTCTTGAGACAATATGGTATCTGTATACGGAGGATTTGTACGGAAGAAAATAATAAAATCAGCAAGAATCATTTATATAGTTGAGCGAAGATTAAACGATCATTCATGCTTTCTCAGATTGATGTGTTTGTTTGGGAATAGCAGAAACATACTTAAGAAACACATCAATAATGGTCGTTTAAGATGATTATTTCTGGAATGGGTTTAATAGAAGCAACATTATATTACTTTCATACAAAGAAAACGGAAGGGCATTGTCACCATGCAGCCTTTGTATTCACGAGTCTTTGATGTCATATCAAAACGTACAGCCGAGACATTGGTCTGCGATTCCTTTTTATCAAACCAAGACATAAAAAGTCGTATTTAATTTCTTTGGCTTTACGTCGTGTTTCTATATTTTATATAGACACATACTGTAGACAGTTGATCTAGCGAGTTTTCAGCGGATTAACTTTTCAAGCCAAATCAAACACATCAAACACATAGTCACAATGAGTATTTTGATAGAATGTTAAAATAATTGAAATGGTACATGTAATTACACAAGTATGCTGTTTTAAGCAACCGTCCTATTCATGATCACATGAGATCTCGTGACCTCATCACGTGATGTAATTTGGTGGAATGTGAAATTATTGGAAATACTCCGAACTAGTAATTACCGAATTATCTTAACGAGAAGGAAACAGCTTGTTCAAATAACCCTCGAACGCTTTTTATGCTTCTTAAGACGTTATTCCAATATGCATATTGTCATACAAACAACATTACAGATAAAAAACGATCCCTATATAAATCTGCTTCAGGTCATGTCAATATAATAATGGCAAGATATAGCTGAAATATCGAGGTATGTTTGTGTTGATTGGTTATAAATTCACTGCCTAATCACTCGAAGCACATTGATAGGAAAATATGCTCTAATAAAAAAAGTTTCAGGGCAAGTCAATATACGACCACGGCAATATCGTGATTTAATTTAACTTCAGTTGAATTCCGCTCTGTCAAGTTACTGTCGTGTTGTTTGGCTATAAATTCACGCTCTAGTAAACACTAAGAGATATGTAGGTTGGTTATATTCTATCCGTGTTCTCCATCTGATAGACAAGGTGGAACGAAACAGGAAATTGGGTCTGAACATTTTCCGACAAGTTTGCTGCGACTTTTCTAAGAATGTTTGCGTTATTTTGTGTCATTTTCAGCGCAGTTTGTTGACGTCTCGTATATTGTTACGTGGAAATGTTAACAGTATCGGAGAGAGGGTAATGGTTTTACGAAAATATACTTATTGGCAATATGGCGAGAACTTGCTCCTTACGTGGCTGACAGTTAGGGCGACATACTGGGAAATACAATTGGTGTATAGAAATAGAAAACCATATACATTTTTTTCTAGCAGTGTATGTCAAATGTATGCATTCCCAATGTTAACATACAGTCATACTTTCCAGAAAAGGTCAAGCATGAGAAGATCCAATACTAGAAGTGGTTTAAACAGCGGTGATATCATCAACATTTCGACCTAATACAGGCTGAGTTGTAACTAAATCTGACTAAATACCGCGTAATTATGAGTATGAATTCTGTAATTTGCATTCAAAGATTGTGTCAGTGTTTCAGCCAAGAAAGAAATGAGAGAAATGAGAGCTTTTTCTTGAACTTTTACACCAACACTCATTACAATGAAAATATATCTAGAAACCATTAAAGTGCACTTTGCTTTACGTAAACCTCTGCAAGAAATCACGACTACTTTATGTTATCTCCAATCAATCAGAGTGAAGTCAATAAATAAGTCTGGTCCCAAATGCCAAGCTCACGTGCTGAGATGGCGGGAATCAATATAATTGTTACTTAGAGGTGTTATGAAAAGGTGAACCAATATAACTTATTTCTCACCATCAAACCTCATAGACTTTCATATCTAACACATTAAGCTTAATTATATTAATACTCCTCTCTGCAGCTTCTGTATATAATCTAAGCTGATTTTAAACAGCCACTGTATGGAATCACCGAACGCGAATGTTAAAGCAAAATGTTCGTTACACGATGGGGCTGAAACAAACAAAGTTTAGTAGTTTGTTCATTCGAACAGTCTAATCAGCCTAAACGAACTGCTCTAAAGATGAATTAAAATGACACCGGCTTGACTCATATTTTAAACAAGAGGGCCTGAAAGGACGGACGTACGACGGACGACGAGTGATCACAAAAGCTCACCATGTCACTATGTGACAGTTCAGCTAAAAAGTGATGAATAGTGTATACGACTCTTATACGCACACGAAACATATTTTGTTCATGAATGTAAGCAATTACATGGGAACGGTGACATTGATTTCTGGTCTGAAGGAAACCTCTTATACAGTGTTTGATTAGTCGTTGGTGTTCAATTTTGTTGCTAAGCCCAGCCACAAAATCACCGAGAGTAACTCACCCACTAATATTATTGGGTTTACAATAACTATACTGACATTATATCGGCAATATATGAATTGAGAAAGGAAACAAGGCGGAGATCATTTAGTTTCCATAACAATTGGTTCATTAAACTCTAAACACGTTATGCAAACCCCTGATTCTAGTACAGATAGATCAATTAACTGAATTGTTGACAGACGCTCTCTGTAGTAAGTCCCAGGGCACCTCATCCATTCATTTATATTATACACAATATGACTTCTCATATCATTCACTACTCAGTTTTTCTGAATGATTACATATTTAGATTTTCTAAACTTTCTAAATTTTCAAATATTATGTTGGATTACATAAGTTTTGGGTTACACGGGTAGTAAGTCATAAAGTCGATAGTAAATATACGGGCTCCCCTCTCTTAATATTGGAAGGCATTTAACCGTATTAATCGTCACTGACTTAATATCAGTATAATATGGATAAATACGTATATTTAGGTTGTCAGACAGTCCACAAATCAGCTGGAAAACTTTCTTATAGTTCATCCCAGATCAAATCTAAAAAATTGCTAACTTCGCTTTGTAATAAGACCGCCCAATGATTTCAAACAAAATCAGACTACGTAATGCAGTGAGGCCATTGGCTTATCGAAAGACGAAATGATTGTAAGAAAAAATAATTGTGGTGCTTGAAAGTCGGATTTTAAGCCAGATTTTACCGTATAATGTTATTTCAAGAAGATGTCCCGATTAAATGAAATAAATCATTTGAATAAAGATGTCTTATTTCGGTGAGACGAAATGCTACTTGAATGTATCTCGATAAGACTAGAATGCTTAGAGCTATAGTTCAGAGGGAGAAGGAAAAGACAAAAACACATATCGTCTGAATTGGTTAAGATGAAGATAAAGGTGTTCAGCACGATTATAGTCTACAAAAATACTCGTATCTCACAACATCTAGCAGATAAGTGAACTCTTATCCCGAAACAAAAACATGTCTCGTCTGAACAAAAGTAGCATTTTCTCAGTACTGTTCATAATTATTAGATTTACACCAAATTTTCAACGTGAGAATTTCACCCGACCGATTTACTATGAATGTGCGCTACTGGCAAATTACCCTTGTAAGTGCATGATTTAAATTATAACACAACTCCTTTTAGAAGTCGAAGATGATATCAAATGATATTTGTCATTATCATGCATACCAGGTAGCAAAGGAAGCAGTGACACAGTGTCATGTGTTGCAGTATGTGTACCAAGGGCCAGCCAGATCTTGCCAGTCAAGCATATGTCCCGACACTGTAAGCGTGAATCATGTTACTGCCCTTATTTTACCGATCGCCGACTTCTTGTAATTAATAGTGTGCTCGCAACGTTTGATTACCTTAGTCGCACCCTGACATTATGCACCAGAAGGCGGTCATTAGCTTGTCATGGCAGTGAAAAATAAAAAGGTCATACCATAGCTGAAATAAAACACTCCTTTGCTGTCGGTGCGTAGTCAGGAATACCCCGACGAAGTTAAATTAGGGAGGTAGTCCAAGGTCCAAGTGGAAAACAATCGTCGTGCCTCGTTGGTGCATGCGCATAGAGAAAACTAGTCAAGTGCATGGACATACAAATACAGGGAACATATTAAATTACACAAATACTGCGAGCTTCTAGCCAGCGCATACGTGCAGACGGACTGAACATCTTGAGAACAAATTCTGCAAATTTCTAATTCTGAAAACGTAATATGTAAGCCCCACGTGATCAATATCATACAGACATCAATTACAAAAGAAACCGGAACTGGTTGTAATATTTCCTCATGAAATAGTTGTATTTGTGCAAAACCAATGCAAAATAATCATTGTAATATTAACCGTTTGAAGTTTTCATTCACGTTTATTCGATTTATCGTAACGTTCAAACGCGTTGTCCGGAAATTAGACGCATGTTCTGGATTAAAATAGATAATGTATTAGGTTGAACATGGCGTAGATTATCGCAGCATTGCGTATTCTGAGGCAGGTACCGGGACAGTAGAGGAATGTCAAGATGTTAGCAAGATAACACGACACCGGGTGATTGCGATATTATCCTAGAATTGCTAGCAATGGAGCGCGCTTGAAATCGAACCGTTTTAAGATCACGGCATTAATTATTGATTTCACCGGCATCTGCTTCCGCGAGTCGATTGTCGGATGAAGTGTATAATTATGCGATGGAAGTCGTGGTCTTATCAATATTACTACCTAAAATTTACATAAAAAGGGAATAATCTCCACAACAAAGCTCTCGAAATTCCTTCATTTCAAAACTACAATGTATAGTTTCGACAAGCTTTCTTTTTCCTGTACTAGAAGGCATTTCTAGCTAGATTGTTTTCCAACTTTGTATTTAACATAGAAACTGTTGGTTAGGATTTTCAAAACATTTAGTAAAGATAAATATGTGTATAGTATGGAATAATATGGAATAGATGCAGTTTCGATTTATTCCTCCTGTCTACCCTTCAATATTGAGGTTTGAAATATTCTTCCGAACATTTGATACTTCCAAATACATATTGGACATGGACAAAGTATGATAATCTAATGCTTTATCTATACTGGCATTTACGGTATTTTGATCGCACATGCTAGAGACTATTTTTTAATTAGCCATTTAACGTACATGTACATTTATGAGTACTTTACGCAGCCAGGGAGTTAAAAACAATACAAAAACCTTTTATTCTACTATGAAATCCATACAAACAATAACATATTCATGAAGCGTTATTCCCTACTTTAATCGCCTCCCTATGACTGGTTTTAATGAAATCATTGTAATGAATTCGTTCCTGAAACAGAAATAAACACGCATCGATCCAATCCACTTTCTGATATCGCTCGTGTCAAGTACCAAATAAAAACTCCAAATAAAACTCAATGCCGTAAAATTGCATTTTCTTGTAAATCGTAGAAGTCCTAATAGTAATTGGAAAATTGAACGGTAAACACTGTTTCTGAGGGGAAAAACCAATATGCCAGCACACATGTACTATATTGGTGTCTTGAGACAATATGGTATTTGTATAAGGACGAGTTGTACGGAAGAAAGTAATAAAATCACCAGGAATCATTTATATTGTTGAGTGAAGATTAAAGGATTCATTCACGTTTCCTCAGATTGATGTGTTTGTTTGGGAATAGCAAAAATTACTTAAGATACACATTAATAATGCTCGTTTAAGACGATTATTCCTGGAATGTGTTTAAAGGAAAGCAACAAGATATTACTTTCATACAAAGAGGAAGGAGGGGCAATGTCACCATGAAGCCTTTGTATTCAGCATGCTTTGATGTCATATCAAAACGTACAACCGAGACATTGGTCTGCGATTCCCTTTTATCAAACAAAAATCCATTTTTATTTCTTTAACTTTACGTCAATGGTTATACAGACACGTGTTGTAGACAGCTTTCTTGTGATTAACAATATCAAACACCAATAACTATTCTACGTCTATATAACTCTACATGCATAAGACATCGCGGAATCCGGTTGATGATCAGAACATACATCATTCCGGGTACACTGCCCTCAGTTGAAACTACTATGCAAAATCACCTATTAACTTAACACCCTAATCATTCAGGAAGTTACATCGTCTTTGATTGAGGACTGGAAACATGGGTATGCGCTGTTTGATACCAAGTGGATTCCAACCAGACATGGAAGGGAGTAAACCAAAGACTTTTGCGTCAATAACAAATTTCCAGAAAACGTGCCACTCTAACTAGTGATAAAGCAAACATCAATGATTTAATGCACCGTGTTTATCAAGGCGTATGCACAAATTAGATGAATGAGAAAACATTCGGTCTATAATGTGATCTGGAAAATATTGATAACACGTCGGCATTATCAAATATGTAATACTCTAGGTAGTACTATCTCCGCTGGGGGGGGGGGGGGGGCGTTAGAGAGTACCCGGGATGCAATAAGATGCATGGCTGGTTCGAGTTCATACATTGACATATTGAAGGTGGTTTAAATGACACTAAAATAATTACTTCGCGTAATAAATTTACTGATCGTTAATGGTTAGCTGCAGCTGTTGATAGTGTAGTACTATAATGATGGTGGTATTAGTCAGTCGTTGTATGACTATTGTATCGTACAAGAGATAACTGATTATATCCCACATACCGATAAAGCAAAGTTTTACTAAATGCTAAAAGATTGAGCTTTTATTCATTTTTGAAAAATAGAAAGAAACGTTAATTAATAATGATACAATTCGCAGTTCCATCTTTTTTAATGATATATAACATGAAAATGTATTGCTTACCACAATATAAAGCACACTTATATCCATGTAGACATATTTCCTAGTGTATTTAAACCTAACTATGGTCATGTCACTCTGTACTTACTGCGGTCATTAATTAAAACTGGACACAAAAGGGAAAGCTTTTTATGTACGCTTTACAACTAAGCCTCCTCTCAGGCATAATGTCATAAAATGTTGCTGTAAATTAATCAGATATTGTACCGACTGTCCAGTGATGCCCAGTGATGTCCAGCGGTGACCAGTGTTAGTCATCTGTACATGATACGGTATGTATTATACCGGTAGATTAGTTAACCTGTTATCAAGTAGTATGAAGTGTAATACAAATGTTGCAAGTCATTTAGATCTAATTGCAATTTAGACATGATAGATTAATTAGTAATTAAATTATAATTAAACTTGTATTGCCACTCTTGTTAACCTTCTGACTGAGTTAGTTTTCATATTGATGTTGAATAAAGATGAACAGATAGAAATCCTTTAATATTCTAGAAACAAACAATAATGAAACATAATAATTGTTGCCTGGGTTAATACAAATTCGCTCATATTTACAACGCTGGCTTAGAACAAGAAGGTCGTAACTACCAAATCGATATATTGAGAAAACAAGAGAAAACTGTCTGTGATTTACTCTTTACCTATGCGAAAACACGTTAAAACTTCAACATGACAATTTCAGATTTTCATGAAAATAGGCCAATAAGAAGCGCCTTGTGAAGCAGATTTCAAATATGTATGAGTCTTATAAGCTCGTAAGTAGTAGTTACGACTTTTTGGTTCTAAGCCATCGACATGTTGGTAAATAGGATTCGCAGCCAGCCATTGCATTCAGTACAACGATATGCCATTACAGACCTAATAATATTTATGTAAGTCTTGATATAGCTGTATTTGTGTCAGTGGCCACCTCATTTAAGCGGACACTTATCTTAAACAACCATAAGTATTTCATCAATCTTAAAACCACTACACAGTTGTACTTAACAACAACCTGTAACATAATGTATTAGTTATTGCATCCCTAGACAGCCTGCTTTGATAATATTCAACGGTATCTGGACTTACGTGTATTTTTCTACATTTATCAATTTATTTCTCTTGTAAATGCGAATTTGTTTCAAACAGTTAACATGAAACCTGGTGTGTTCCTGTCAAAAACACGGTTATTTCAAACATTCAATTAGTAATTAAATTATAATTAGACTATCCGTAATATGGCCACTCTTGTTCGCCTTCTTACTGATTTGCTTTTAATATTGATGTTGAAAACACAGAAATGCATTTTGTGTAGTGTTAAGGGTAAGGTGGTTATACATCAGAGGTGGTTAACCGTTATGTTTATAATGAAACATGGTGATTGTTCATGGGTTGGTTCAATTTCACTCTTATAACCCTTATGGACACATGTCGGTTCTATTTCGCTCTGAATAGGATTCGCAACCATGATATTCAGTACAGCGAAATGCCACTCTAGCCCTAATAATATTTATGTAAGTCTTATATATTTGTGTCAGTGACCACCTTATTTAAGCGGGCACTTGTCTTAAACAACTTTAATTGTTTGACCAATTATTAAACCACTACACATTTGTACTTAACAGCAACAACAACCTGTTCCATAATGCCTGAATTATTGCATCCCTTGAAAGCCTGCTTTGATAATATCCAGTGGTATCTGAACTTACGTGTATATCAACATTTCTCAATTTATTTCTCTTGTAAATGCGGATTTGTTTCAAACTGTTAACATGAAACCTGGTGTGTTCCTGTCAAAAACACGGTTATTTCAAACATTCATTGCTTGATAAAATAGATTTTATATGTTGATAGAAAACGCTGAAAAAGTCGTTAACTCCAGTGTTTAACTTAGTTTTAATATTTGAAACATGTGTTTTATTGCGTATATGTAGATAAACAGCTCGCTGTGGAGAATAAAGAGAAATATTTACGATTCTATAGGTAATAACATGTTGCACGGAAATCGTAATCTGTCGATGTTAAATTGATTGATTGGTACTGACTGCAGTGTGATTCTGTGCCTATAGATTGCCGACATCTCTGTACGATTAATTATTATCTTTTTTTCTACACTTGTTTCTTGCTTACTGACACACCCAAACTTTATACCCGCTGTGTATATCAATATGTTTCTGAAACTCATCACGTTAACCACCAAATTCTGTGTTAATAATCACCTATAACAACAACCACCTACCTAATATAAACACCTTTATCTACATCCAATTAGCCACTTGAATGTCACATTAATCAACCACCTATCATAGACAGCCACTGACACAGTATTAGGCTTCTACATACAGGTTAGACTATAGAAAACAAAAGCCTTACAAAACTACAAGATGACTTAGTATACGGATATAATTTTCACGAGAACGTTGATATATGATGGTGTTTAATATTTCATCAAGACAAAACATGGTGGTTATGTGACGCTTCCTTACAAATACTGTATGTATTATTGAATACCAGTAGATGTGATGTATATGCTGGTAACATGTGCAGATGTCATTTAGAAAGCGTAACATAAGCACATTGCAAACACTAGAGACAAAACCTCCTTTATAAGCCGTACTTTATAAGCCGTACTTTATAAGCAGTCAACTATTGATGAATGTCGGAGTATAAGTTATATGAACACGATACGGGCACATCTGTATTGACGTGAAATTGGAAACCAGAACATATTAATCAGGTGATGCTCACAGGAAAAAACTTCATTTTCTCAGATAACTGGATATTCACCATTCGTCCGCTCAATCAGCAACATTTGTTCTTTCATGTCAATAAGCTCTGCTAGATTGTGTCTTATATAAGCGGCTTGCCTAATTAATATCACTCTCGTTAACTCAGACAATCTAATGATTATTAAGTCTGGGCTGGAATAGCTCGTCAAGTACATTACGTAACGGATCGCATTAGTTCAACACACGTATACTGCCTGACAAAATATACTCGCCATAAAAATACACAGTTGGTTATAGAGACTCCGATTTCTTGAGACACGGTGTCTGTTAGTTGACCACGTCATGTCAAATACGATTCATTTGAATGAGGCGTTGAATATTTCTACATGCATTTCTTTTAACAATCATTCAAAAATAAACGTGCACATTTGCATGCATAAACATATTTTATACACTACTTTATTCTTAATACTTGCTTGCAATATTTACAATCCACACTCAATTATCGCTTTGTTTGATGTAATCGATAACAAACGTGTCATGTCAAAATAAACCCTTGATTTTATCTGAACTCGGACGATTAACAGTACTCCGATACATTTATAAACAAATCTCGATCTGTTACGTATCTTTTATCGACCAGTATACGTGTAATAATGCAACGCGTCAGCTGAGTTAATTTATGTCTTACCGGAAGTTCATTAATTTTATGAGTTACGATGCCTTGTTTCCGGACGTGTGTTTACTCAAACGAACGATATCGACAGAAGCAGATGGATTGCCACATGAAAAGTGAACATCAAATAGTAGATAAAACCTTGATTGTTGAACACATTAAGTTACTACGGATTCCTAGCTGTGCCACGGTTACGTAGCAACGTCGCACTGCCTATGTGATTGCATTATTGCATTAGAAGTTTTCGATACATAAACAACAACAGTGTTTCATCAATAGTTGAAATAAATAGTTAGTGTACACGTAAGTTGCATACCATAGTTTATAGATTACGAAAGCAAAAAGGAGGAGGAAAAGTGAAACTGTTCTGTCTAGAAAGATTAAATCAATGTTGCTTTTTGACAATCAAATGGGACAGATATTATAATATATTACGGGTTTCTATTGTTCTTTATATAAGCAATATATTTATTGTTGACCTTGTAACATTTATGTAATTATGTTTTCATGTACATATTGTATGTATATTTGTTTATTCATGGGCATAATGCCTAATGTATTTCGAAATAAACTGTAAACTGTATTATATTTCTAGTAACACATCATAACCAATGTACATGTATACATCTTTGACAAACAACTTACGACAAATGATCAGACGCAGCATTTCTCAGCTGGAGTCTAGTCAATTACATAAACTAGGGCACTAATCTGTTCCAGACATTGCCTGTTTCTAAAATACACACTTTATTCCAGAAATGCATGATTCTAAAACTTGTTCAACAGTATAATTTAAATAATTTGAAAATCAAATAAGAGCTTTTATCGCCGGAGGTAGTTATCGCACGGCTTTTCCCATGGTCCGAAATAATTGGAATTACCAGTGTTTTTGTTATCACAATTACAGGTCTCTTGATGAAACATACGTGAGAAAATAGCAGGAAAAGCAAAGGTTGACATTATGGTAGCAAGCATTGCATTAGAATTGTTTTCTGGCAAGTTATCAGCTGCGATCGCTAAATTAACACAACACGACCGTTGGTTCCCGAAACCTCTAAATTATCGCACATTGGCTACCGTGTCGCCATTTTCACGGATAAGTTCTGTTACAACTTGAACCATTCAGCATTACAGTATTCATTTATATCAATGATTTATATGAAAAACACCACTCTTGCCATCGTAGTGGGATCAAAGCGCTGAGGGAGACATGGAACTGCAAGTACACCTGTGTTACCATCTTCAAGCAGTCAGGTTTGATACATCCCTAGAGTGCACAGTGAAGACAGGTTTATTTGTGTAGTATTTTATACCAGTCTCCATGGTGTAAATCTACACGTGTATCATACCTCTATGTAAATACACAGAGTTGCAATATGATTACCAATTAGCGTTAATTAGATTTAATGACCAACTAATTTGTTTTATTTCTCAAGTACGTGCAGCGTTAGAGAAGTTATTGATGCCTTTCCTAATTGCGTGCACTTAACACGACTAATGGATTCCACTTTTATTATTGCAATAAAATTATGAAGATCAAACCGACCACTCGTTCACTATCGCCCTGGGAACATTCCCGGGTTAATTAAACTACACGGACATTTGCACTGACCACTCCACAAGCACAATAAATAGACAAGTGGCTTTTATGGCCGCCAATAAAAATGAAACTAATTTATAAATAATAAAAGCTACTCCACACAAAGATGTGTAGCTTCCTGGCTGAGAGTTATACGTTCTTGTGAAAGTTCCAGAGTAACATACGGCTTTTATTTGCTGATAAGAGTTGAAAGAACGTGCGCGACAGAAACCATTATACGAAGTGAAGTTTATAGTTTAACGCTGATTGAAGTGTCGGAGGTGAAGGTCAACGCTAGGCGTAGTCACGGTGATTGAGTTGAACAGTCTATCTTCGATCCAAGCAGAGGAATATCAGCACTACGTGGTGTGCACACTCTGAACAATAGAACAAACCAAGCGTATAACATTGAAAGCCAGAGGTTCTCAGTGAGATAGGCGATGTTTTCTGATAACATCAGAAAGTCATAAATGTCAACACATTAACTCAAATTGATGTTACAAACTCTCATAAATTCCCCGTGAGAGCGAAAGTCTCAATCTAGGAAATGGGGGCAAATTACGCGGAAAATAAAACGATATTACTGTACCCAACAATCATTCAATTAGAGCCAACATGGCGCCCATACCGATCCCCGGGCCGTCCCTGTGGAATGTAACGTATCATCTAAGTAATATTAGGTATCATCATACATATACGTTCCCTCGTATATACAAACATTCTGGGCGTTCTGTATAATGCCTAGACAGCAGAGGTTAGGAGTATCAAAGTGTTCACATATATACGATGGACTTGTTGAAACCATAACCAACAGGAAACAGCAAAAAACGCTGATTTTTTTTTATTTATTCGTGAGAAAAAAAACTCACAAACGCCATGTTGATTGTGTTGTATTTTTAACAATGTGAACTATTTGAAGAAATAAGAATGTTGTCACTAGATCTATCATGTTTAATGATAAACTGACTATACATTGCTCAAAACAAAAATACACTATTTTATTATTTATTTCATAGACATTTGACGGGTGTTATGTTTTTTAATATCAAATTACAAATACGTCATTTATAGTAAAGTAATATGTAGAGATAATAATATATCCATATTTACCAGGAGTCAAAGTCAGCCTTGGTGCACTACAATAATTTATTAAACGGAAATATCCAATATTTCAAGAATGAAGACATGTTATTAACAAATTGAAGAGACCCATGTAACGTGCATTATGACAATGCGTTTTTATGCCTATTGGTATATCACGAGCGGTATTATCATTCTATATAGACATTGTACAACATCGTGACTACGTTTGTATACTTATTGCGGCACAGTAAAGGTTACCCACATCATTCTGGTATTCATTAACAACAATAGGAGAGATCTACAGCTACGTCACTGTTATCTGTGATGTGTACTACGTAGTACACACTTTCCTGGAGGTCGGACAAACATTTGTAACTAAGGGCTACCTCTGATAAGATGTATAGTGTAGAAATGACAGAAAATGATGTATCTGAAGCTAAATTTTGCTCATCGGTTATATCTGAGCATCAAATTCAGTTGTATAATTACAAACATAGTAGGCCTAACATTGTCGAGGTTTAAAATCTTCTGGGAACAAATTGGAACTGATCGCAATTAAAATTATTTTAAAATGTATTATTTTGTTAAATATTTTACACAAATGAAGATTCTGTAGTTTAACAATAATAATTCAAGGGAATATAACCTGATTTGTAATGTAACAGGTACAATAAGAGTTCACACATAGGTCAGGGGTGAAGTTTGTAGATTTTATCATGGATGATCTTATCTAAATACTATAATTACATCATCTGTTAATCATTGTTTCAGTGAGAGATTTGATCAGATACGTAGTCAGCATAATGATAAGTACTATTGGAAGCACAAGTTATTTTAATATGCAAAACATGTCTTCAAGCTTGTGGCAAAGATGACATTGGGGTGTCAATTGATGAGGGGAGGTGGTTTCAAAACAGTTTGTGACCAACATTTCCTGTCCTGCAAGTGACTGGTTGGAAATCATTTCCATCAACAAGTGTTCAGGGATATAGTACTCATTGTTTCTGCAAAGGTTGATTATGGCAATAGTGACAATGATGACTCCTCAAATTTGATACACCTCAACACATCTAAGCCATTGATGAAAGAACAATATTAATATATTACTTCTGTATTGGATATGAAGCACACATGTTAAGAAGGAGTACAATTTATCAAATGCATAAACCAGGCTTCTTAAATATTAAATCCAAGTACATCAGCACTGAGACTATTTAAATCAATAACTGGAAATAAACATTACACAATAAAAAAACTACAATGTGTTAAAATTGCACATCACAGCTTGCTGCTTCAACTGCAAAGCAAGTAGCAAAGTGTAAAAACCAGGCAAGGAAAATACCATCGTTTAATGAGATTACTCTGGGCCTGAATGCATTAAGATATTCAAATACAAACGAGCCTAAAGCTTTCGGTCAGAACATTTAGGAAAGTGTGCAAAAAAAATAGATTTTTAAAAGTTGTGGAAACTACAGGTCTATGGATTAATCCCAAGCTAAGATGTTGCCTTGATGCCATTTTGAAAATTGATCAAAGCTTATGCACCAGTCAGTTGCACCGACTGCCCCATCCCCAGTGATAGGCCATGGATAGCTGATGAAACGGTCGTGATTTTACCTTCCAGCTTCCCCCGCACTGCCGGGCGAGTGCGGGTGTTTATTCCCATAACAGCGGCGACGTAAAATGCGGCTGAGAAAATGTTTGTAAAAAATTCTCCGAACCAGTTCCCTGGGGACATGTCTGCAGTATTTTGTCAGGTCCCGGGAGAAATACCGGAGATTTTACCAATAGATGTAACACGCAGGGACGTGGAAGGTTGGCGGTTATGACAACAACACAAAAAAATTCCGGCCCATCCTGCAGGAGGTGGGACCGCAGATACAACTGACTGATGCATTATTTGTATGTGAAGTTGTTAAGCACCAGACAGTTGCATCCACAACCCACACCCCAGGGAATGGGCTGGGAGTTTTACTTTAGGGTTGTAAACAACGGCCCTGCCAGGGAAAGCTGATGGTAAAACACAGATCAAGCCAAATATGTTAATTATAGATTTATGTTTTTTAGTAAATGATTAAATATATCGTACACACATAAACGAGAAATATGTTGTACATGTATATAAAAAATGTATATTGTAATTATATTGTTTCTTTCATTATAATCACACAAAGATGATTCTATTTTTTATTCAATAATTAATTAAATATCTTTAATACATGTAATTCCATAACAAGTAAGTGAGTTGCTTTAAAGTCTTTTCGACCATGCACTTATCCATCTGTTACACTTTAAATTATTTGTTTTATGGTTTTGGACAAGTTATGAAAAAACACCTTGCATGTCAGTTCTGTCACTTTACCTCTGAGTCACTATTACAAAACCATTAACAACAATGTTTTGTCCCACCAGAGCGTTTTTAGCAGAAGTAGAAGACATATCCATACTGATGCATGTATAAATATATAGTGAATCAGAAGGTAGTACAAACAATGTTTGTCCGACCAGCAACAGTTGCTATGGTCAGTGCTTATCAGTAAATCTATTTTTAGCATATCGGCCTACCTGTAGATCCCTCCTATATAACAATAACTATCTGGTTAATCATTGTTGTGTGGTATTATCCAAAGTTAAGAGGAAACTGATTAAAACGTCTTCCCCACAGATGCATAGGTCTACCACAAACAATTTTCTATAATGTCTAGACCCAACTTGATATACATTGCCATGTTACCACACACTGCAGACAAATTTCAACGTTTATTACATCAATATGAAAACTCGTTGGGTGAATTGGACACGATACGCAAATATTCCCTGTATACCTAAGATTTATTAACAGCAAAACGGAATCTTTTTAGGTAAATTGCCGCAATAATTATATAGATATGGATAGTTTTTACGTTCAGATGTTTCGGAAATTGCGTAAAATCTGGATAAACAAATAAAAACATTTACTTAGTCAGCACTCTTTCACTATAAAAAGCAAATTTATTAAATGTCTTTTCCGCACATATGCGTTCTTCCTAATAATTTCTTTCCACATTAATTCGGGCGTTTTATTCTTAAACTGTAAAATCCATAATATTCGTAGCAATGCAGGATCGTGCACTTTTAATATTATAGAAACGGGTCGTGAATACAATTTTGGCAAATTTCACAAAAATCACATTGTACATGTAGAATATAGTTAAACAGCGATGCATTGTAGCACGATTAAATTAAATGAATGAATCTTGTTGTGAATGAAATCGGAATTTAATCCAATCACACAATCCATGAAATATAACATCAACGAAAATGAATGTATTTACAATGCAGCAACGTCACAGGAGTTTTACTACAATGAATGAACGCTGTGCAGATATGCAATTCTCACTAGCACAAAGCGTTGAAAGTCAGTTGGCTCCATCAATTGCGCTGTAAAAACATCTGCCAGGATTGTAATAGATTGTTGCATACGATCATTATCAAAGTTGTCAGAAAGTAAGTGAACCGGAGAATATTGTAGAAATACACAACAAGAGGAGGCTTCAACTTCAACCAATTAAACATAATTGCCAACATTGTATGATAACTAGCAAGCTGTTTACAACATAGCCTCGCCAATTATAACAGAAATGTTGTATTTAGAGATTGGATACTAGAAGCTAATATCCTGTTGATAATGAGAGGCTATGTATTGAATTCAGAACTTCAAGCAGTGGTTCTATCTGGTAAAGACGCCACACTTATTGGTTAGTGACACACGTACATTAAGAATTCACTAGAATAACAGAAACATACAGATATTCTGATGTGACAAAAACAGTACGGTCGGGGAAAGACGGGGAAAGATGCTGCCAAAACACAACAGATTGTTTAATAATATTTACACATTTATTTCGTTAGGATGTAAATTGCTTTACCAAGACAGATCATTAAAAAGCTGTTATGTTTACCATTTCTGAGTATTTAGGAACATGCACATGTTCTGTGTTGGGCTGCATCAGTAGCACTTATGTATGTTCGTAAAATGAAATCCCCTGCTGCGTTTTTTAATTTCATGGGTAAATGTGGCGGTTCATGAGTCAAATGTTTAACAAAATTAATATTAACTCACTTTTAATATTGTAGCGTAAAGTTTCGTGGTAACTAAGTTTCGTTTATTTTGATGATATCTGGTAAAAATATATCTGCAAATGTTTCACTTTAATGAAATTCGTATTTTAGTACAGTTAAACACCAAAGCTCAAACTAAATTTAGGGACCATTGTCAACTGGTATTCTACTCGAAAAAGATTAAAACTTAACAATATTGTCGGTTAATTAAGAGCAATATTGTTTGAAAGGATGTGAGACGTTGCTCGCTTTCGATATTAATTAAACCATGAAACAATTAAATCATGACACTACGTCAATCTCGTTTTAACGGTCTGTTGGAATACTAGTATTCTAACAACTAGGCTGTTCGTTTGAAAGTTTACAGGTGCCCACTTTGATCATAATTTAAAGTGCTAGCATCCAAGTATTAGCACACTTCAGTTATGATCTCTTAAAGTGCATATTTTAAGTACAACAGCTGAACAGTTATAACACTGCTTATGTTTCTATTTACTTTTCAGACAATGATAAAGCAAGGACGACCGAAAAATCGAAATACGGAATTATCTGCATCACCATTTTAATAGCTTTAACACGTGATCGAATCTCTCACGAGTGCAAGCATCTGAACAAATAGTATTTAATACGTGTATTATAAAGACATCAATATAGCGACATAAAGTGCTTCACTTTTACACATAATGCGATTATTATCACCGGGACATATGTTGAACACAAAGGGGTTTATATCTGCATCTTAACATCAGCTTGTATCGTCGTATCATGTTCAAGTATGTATTATACTGTAGCCCGATACTTTACTATTCTTACTGTCAAAGCTGATATTATCCATGATTATGTCATACGACGCGCATAACGTTCTATACGACTTTATTAAACTAAACATAATTAATGAAAAATACTTAAAAAACCAGACCCCTCTTCGATCCCTCTGATACTGGTTTTCCTACGTTGAGTTACGCGGTAAAAAGAAGACCAGACTTGCAAAATACGCCTTTTATTAGAGGTGGTTTAGTTGTTCAGGGACATTTCGTTACATTGAAATGTAATATATGCATGGCTTGTACATGTATTGTAAGGTGTTTTTAAAATTATTTTTGAAAAAATATCGTAAAATTTGACCAAAAAAATTGTAGATTTTATTTGAAGAATATTCTTGATTGCATGTATTTAATAATGTGAGATTGATTCGATGGTTGACATCCGTGCACGAAATCCTGGGAAACTCAACAAAGAAACGAAGAAGCGATTTTATAGCAGTAATCAACTTAACCGTGACTTGTGTGCCAGAATGATGGAGTGTGCGGCAACAGCTTTTAAAAGTATCAAGCAAATATCCAAATATTGAGGCTAAATCACACAGGAAAGTATGAATATCACAAGTAGTTTCAAACATTGAATCATCAATCACGAACATGTGTTGTTTACAATCATTATTTCACAAGAATCTCAGCTACAAAAAAATGACAAAAGCGGTATTATGAGAAATATGCAATTATGACATTAAATGCAATTGCAACTTTTTGCATATTTTAACAGTACGATAAATCAGCGGCAGTATTGACGTTTCATGATTGAACGCCTGTGTTAAACGTCAAGGCAGGATACTTGTGATTGTAATTTAAACATTATCTCTATTGTATACTTTCACTGACATTTTCACAAAATATGAGCAAAAATACAAAAAAATGACATTTTCACACGGGGATGATAAATTCAAGTAAAACCGTACAAATCCGTTATACGTTCTAGAAATATTGAATATGAAGTCGTACATTTCCGTTATAACAACAGTACAGATAATACGGTAGTATAAACAGGAGAGTGATTCGTTAAAATTAATTAATTGATAAATACATTTATTGTAATATAATTAATTTACATTGCAAACTCATGAAAAACGTCACAAAAATAAAACATAAAAAACACCATTTCAATAGATAAAAAATGCACAAACCTTTTTCAGGATTTAATCCAAAACTATGTTCCGCTTTGTAACAATTCCATAAAAAATCCAGCGTAAATGCACATATATCTTTGTAACAATTCCATAAAAATATCCACGATAAATGAAAATATATTTTCTCCAATTTAACAACAATATATCGCACAGTTTATAATTATGTTCCAGGAAAATGTTGAACAATCCGACGCTACACAACATAGATTGACTCGACACACTATGAGAGATATAAAAGCAAGCTTTTGATTATTGGTAGAAAATGTATTCTAGCACGTCTCTCTGTATGGTGGATTTCATCAAATACTCCGTATAGAAACCGATACACTACTGACAAATACACGAGCAGTTCTACAGTTTTGTTTCGGAGCTTTGATAAAACTATCTATGAATGTTGGAAGCTGCTAGCAACAACTGCTACAGCGGAACAGAATTGTTCAAATGGGACTTTAAAAACATCCACAAGCTCTTAGATTGAATTGCTAGAATCAATGGGAATATTAGAAAAATCGCAAACTCTGGGACTGAATTGTTGGAATGGGATATTAAATACATTTACATACTCTGGCAATATATAATAATTTTGTTCAGTATATTGGCTATCGCAATAACGGTTAAATATCATTGTGAGTCGCCTTAATTAATCAACCACATATAAGAAGCCGTTTGTATTATTTTAACTATACATACATGTATGCGGGGGCCATTTGACCTAACCTTACTGTATACTTACAATTACTAAGTTTTTTCAAGCAACCTCTCCATATACATTTTGTATGGAAGAATATTGAAATCAGCTTTCTTTGTTTGTAAGAGTATGGCCTACCGCCAGCGGGAATCGAACCCAGATCACCTCACAACAAACCTAGCACTTATATCGCTAGACCACGGCTTATATCATTCAAATGTGATTTATTTATTGAATGGATGGTTAAAAGGTGTCTAGTCTAGTCTAGTCAATAAAATAGATATTTCGGATTTGGGGTAATCCCCCTTCCTGCTGCTGCCATTCCAGCAACAAGACTTCCGCGGTTGGGTTTATCATAACATAAGTATCACATCAATCGAACAAAGTATCACTAAACATATACTTGTATGTATATATACATGTATCAATAAGTTTAATGACTCTTATTTTATCAAATATCTTACAAGGTGATTGTAATGTCAAGGTGACGTTTTCACAGAACCTAACACTATTTTATCTCTCAATTAGTTTTCCATGCTGCCGCATGTTATCATCGCTGCAAAACCCTCACATAAAACCCGTACACATTTATCTCAGCTTCTTAGAAATAATTGCGTCAAAAAGGTTTCATTACAAAACCATTTATCGCAATTCAAAACTCAAACAATTTCTTATCAACCAATTTTATGTCGAGTTTAATGCAAATAACGCATGTTTGATTAAAAACTTAATTACATTTGTGTCAAGGACATTAAACGAAATCAGCAATTTGAACACAATTCACAATTACCCGTATAGTTAGCGGTATTTATTCCCCAGTATTAACTTACAAAAAGAAGAATGTAGAAAAAAGCGATCGTCTGCGTAGGAACTTACTTCTTCTAGAGGGCGCTGTTACTTCCTAATGCAAGAAATAGAAGTAATTTGAAAGAGTTTTGCGTAAATGCAACTAGCCTAAACATACCGGCCCGAAATTACCGATAAATGGAAATAAAATGACTATTAAATTCAGGTTTAAGACTTAATTTCATCCAATTGCGACATCCGGTCGACTGTAGTAACAAAACGCGCTAGTATGTCGTAAAATGTTTAACGACACTTTTCGGCAATAAAAATATCACAAATTAAAACATTGGCAAACATTTCAGGCGTAATGAATTGAGCTCATCCTTAAATGATATAATAAAATTGAATGTCGATGTGGATTTACACAAATTCCACGATGTCGCAAAACGCAGCTAAGGTGATGACGAACGATTTATGGCAATGTATGCCTGTCGTGAATAATTAAGTTTCTAATTACTACAGAGCACGATCAGCGTGTCGTATAGATTCCATATAAGGATATATGCCGTGAATTGATACCCAATCATATTATTACATACCAACTGGTAAATGTTACATGATAAACACACCAAAACTGTCAAGATAGTTCTAAAAGATCAATTTGCCTCAATGGGAAATTAAAGTTACAAAAGCTTAACTTGTCAAATTATGTTCGCTGACTGACTTCATTTTACATGTTCAGTAATTAAAATAGTTTAGCCTATGTCCGAAAACAGTCTCGTTTTAAAAATATCGAGTTTGCAACATGATATGTTTACGCATGTACACTCTTAAGTGATATACACATGCAACATGGAAAATATAATTTTCATCTTTTGAAAGGGAGAGAATTAGATGAAAATTACTTTCCCTTGAACCTGTTTAGCCAACAGGTGGAGTGGTGATCACGTGAAGTCTCGTGATTATCCGCGCCAGTTTTCATTCAGCGTTGTATGCCAAACCAAGAAATATCACGATTTTATTTAAACTATTGAAGATGATATTCAGGCGAAAAGTTACTAATTTAGTTACAAAGAGTGAGCTACCTAACTTAATGTATATATTTATATGAATAATTGTTTGAATTGAACAACTTTCATCTGATCACATTGATGTGTTGGATTGATATAAAATATATACATGATATGTTTACAGTGGTTTAATGCATGTTATGCATGTAATATATATGCTTTATTTGAGTCTCATGTATGTTTTTGAATGGTATGATTATATGATTATATAACATTATTCACAGTTTGTTGACATAGATGCAAATACCAATAAATGCTAAAAATTTATTCAGTGTTGTTTACTGTTGATGTAAAGTATATTCAGGGAAGCTGATTTTACTGAGCCTGAATATGGCCTGTTTCCGGTTCATTACATGTTCTAATGTACAACGTAATGTATCATTCATGTCCTTGTAAGTTAATGATGATAAATCATGTGATTCTAAGACCTGTGATTCTCAGACCTGGAATTCTCTGCAAGCGCCGCTAGATGGCGTGGGTCTCAGACCTGAAATTCTCTGCAAGCGCCGCTAGGTGGCGTGATTCTCAGACCTGAAATTCTCTGCAAGCGCCGCTAGGTGGCGTGATTCTCAGACCTGAAATTCTCTGCAAGCGCCGCTAGGTGGCGTGATTCTCAGACATGTAATTCTCTGCAAGCGCCGCTAGGTGGCGGGATTCTTAGACCTGGAATTCTCTGCAAGCGCCGCTAGGTGGCGTGATTCTCAGACCTGGAATTCTCTGCAAGCGCCGCTAGATGGCGTGATCAACTCTTGTAAATATCCGTATGCATTCGTTCAACGTTCACACGGAAATAAACTTGATGCCTTTCAATGTCAATCTGCTGCATAATTCCTATTCCATTAGGAGCTCTGTGGAGATATGCATTTTGCTGAATTGTGACGTTAGACCGGGATTAGACCAGCTTCAACTATCAGTTATCCTGTCCAGATAGACGGAAATCCATTACTTACACATATTTGATAGATATAACGTAATGTCTATCAGGGGGATTTGAAGTTGAAAGTCTGCCGGATAGTGGATATATGTATGGAAACAGTGAAGTCAAGGGAATGCGTGTATGGCATTATGTGTTGGTTCTAGAAACGTTTATGGTATATTTTCACGGATATAACTTGGCTATAGGGAAATACATCATGAGTTAATAGTTGGTACCGTTCAGTATGCATTGTTTATGGAGTCTGCATTGGAAAATATAACCACGAATTACCCAGTTTTATGACGCTTTTTTCCCTAAAGCCGAGAATTATTGGAGCTATAAAGCGGTCATCCTATGTTAATCTGACCATGCACTTAAAACGTCTCACATAAAATAATATTTTGCAGTCTAATAACAAAATCAAAGTAAATAAAATGGTACACTAATGTTACTATACTTTATATTATTCAGTCATGATACCCATAGCAAGCAACTCGGATGTTATGTTAGTGATGGGTTTTTATTGAGAAAATATATTAAACCGACAGTAAAGAAAAATTCGCAGTTATAAACAGGACAACGACTTCTAACCTCTTTCTCAGATATTCTGGCTAACCATTGTATTTCGTTGTCATCTTATTTTGGCGTCTTCTTTCTTATACCTAGATATTGTATTTGTACTACTATATTGCTTAAATGTTTTGTGTCTTTTCGAACTTGTCAATACGACCTTACATTTGTTCTTGGAAAATATTACCAACCAGAATTGTTAGCAATTGTGTAGGAGGACTTGACTGTAGCCAAAGTTATGTAATGACATGAACATGATCTTGCCAAACCGACCATTGGACATACACTGTTTGTGTTGCAGTAAGGTTATATACCAACAGAGTTATCGCAACCGATTTCACGACCATGTAATCATGTGACCCGCTTACACAACTCTAAAGCTGATTGTTGTTTTATTGTTGAGTTCCATAGAAACGAAACGGGAAACATAATCTGGCTATATTAGAGTATATGACCGTAGATGTCAGTCATAGCCGCCACAATGGATATGTTTATTAGTAGATTAAATGTTATCCTGTCAAACATCATTATACTAATGCCTAGTCTATAGGGTCAGTGTTCCTTGACTAGTTTATTGTATGACAATTCCCTGGATACATTAATTAATTGATATGTAGATTCTTTAAAATAGATACTAATGTTATTACCATATAAATGTACCAATGTATCGCTCATAGAAGGTCATATATATGTAGCAATATTTCGTGATCAACCACAATATAAAACGAAACTGTTTTTATTTTGGATTTTGGATCAATTTCAAATGTCATGGATGTATAATGGCACGGCGTACAATATTGCATATTGTGGAATATATACATGTATATAAGAAGTTAGTATTCATACACATTGACGAACGAATGTTAAATTTTCCATTGCAGTATCATCTCATATCCCTATTAAGTTTTAACTGAGAGCTGTTTGGTATCAATATCAGTTAAACAGTAACCAGTTTTTAAGAACCATTTTCGGGCGTTCCTTTACCCTTTAACATTTTAATTTATGCCAGTTGTATACCATATTATTGCTACGCGACCTTTTTGTTCATGTACACTCTATTTAAAGGACCGTACCGATGATGCGTGCATTGTGAACATTTAAAACAATAGCTAACATTATATTGAAAATGCGGAATTTTATGTAACGTCCTCTGTTTCTGTTTTGTATTATCTTTCCTCATATCCGCGATATTGTTATCTTTATGACAATCCTCGTTGTTTTATTTCCACCTGTCTTTCATCCAAAACATCGAACAAGATAACACTTTACACTGGATGATTAATACATGGATGCTACCATCCATACCATGTACGATATGCTCAAATGTATCATTTTCAACAAATTTCGTTACACATCTTATTATTATACTCAAACTCCATACTCCATGCTTAAACTTGAAATACAGCTTCGTTTAGAATTTTGCATCAAAACCAACACCAACTTGTAGCAAATTATCTTACTCTAAAATGAACCCCATATAATATGTTTCAATTCAGTTGTAAAAACGTTACAGCGGTTTTTGTAACTAAGAACATGCGACCATTGTAGTACGGAGTATGAGTTTGAGGATGGAGTACGTTCTCCGATGATTACAATCAACGACCTGCACACGTTTTCTGATACCATGATAACGTGACTGACCGCTCTAGGCGTAACGACATCCATTGCCAATCGATGGTACATAGAACCCGACTTGAAAACTTTATCCGAACTAGTTTTTAACTTAAGTTTGTGTAACGGGTCATGGTATAAAAAGAAAGTTCAAAAAGTCCAATAAATACATGTAGTTTGTGCAGTGTCAATATATAAATAACACATAGCTTCGAGGGTGACAGAACTATCCGAGGGCTGACATTTTTACTGTCACCCTCAAAGCTATGTGTTATTTATTTTATTACCCCGAACATTTTTCGTCCACAATCTATTTTGGTAGATATATTTACAGGGTACGAATCGTTACGGGTACGAATAAACTTTCTTTCAATTCCAAGCTTTGAACTCTAAAGCAGTCGATTTCATGGTACAATACCTGAATAATAAGAGTTAAAGACTATGTTCCTTGTTCCCAAGTACTGCAATCGTGTGTGATTTGTTAATTACCTGATTATTTAACGGATTGAACTTTCTTCGTGTACGCATGTCGATCAGAAAATAAACAACTCCAATAGACCCAAAGTAAACTTTGTAGCGAAAAGTATCAATGCGTAAGATACACCAAACTCTTGGACTATTTGTCGATACCAAATACTAGGCTGGATACGGAGAACTCGAACTAAAACATGTTTATGCGGGTGGAATACGCCGCCATGTTTGTTTTTCCATGAATATACCACGTGACATGAAAAGTACTGTCACCCTGCTGACAGTAAAAAAATGTTCAAGCACGTGGTGTATTGATCCGCTTGGTCGTAACAGTAAGAATACTACCTGTTTGTCTATGGGAAATTAACATTACGTAAAAAGTGACGGGTAATAAAACTAAATGTAAGTTCAATATGACTGACATCATGTTTGGTTGTGAGATGTAACCAGTAAGCATATTAGTATGTTATCAGATCTTGGAACTCGTGTAACAAGATTGTATATAGGAGAAGTATTTAGGTTAATGATTGATTAGTGTAAGAACGTATCAATTATTCATAGTAAATTACTCGTCTTTTAAATGACATACATGTATTAGCCCGTCTTCATCTACTTAAACATGATTATAGCTATTTCTGGTCAGTTACTGAAAGCATGCTTTTTTAACACTTATTGAACAGTTTGTTCCTTCATAAGTATATGAACAACTACATGTTTTCCAAATTGACTCTTTTCCAATTCAAGGTATACTATTTTTTTTTTAAAACATTAAATTTATTATTTCCAGTACATAAATAAGAAGCAACAACATATCTTTAGTCCATTCAATAAGTAATACAAATGAGGGAACCATCCCATTCGAAAAAATAGCTGTGAATGCCGTTAATTCAGATAAAACCAGTGTAACTAGATACACATAGTTTACCTGATGGACGATAATATATTTACAACAGTTCTTATTTTACTTTGAAAGGACTTTATATTACTTACTTGGTTAGTATACGTGTAGTTGCTACAGTGTTAAATAGTCACACAAAATATCGGGTAGGACAGTAACAGTAACAGTTATGTTCGGCTGTGGCCATATTCTTCACATATGACAAAATAGTTATTTGCCTGTAGACTAATAATTAATTCCAGGAATATCCGACAGCTCAGATCGAATGATCGTTCGGCGTATCTACGACTAAGAAAGTGTTGACAAGACCGTTATAGTAGTACTTTAGATTAGAAACTGACAAATTAGAAACTTGGGTACTCACTCGGTAAAATATCCCCTGTATATGCTGCGCTGGATTGTTTGCGAGTTTCACTCGAAAACAATATAATTTAACAATGAATTATACATTATCACAGACAAATTAGAAACTTGTGTGCTCACTCAATAAGTATACCCATTCTTTGTTGCATTTGTCAGATTGCAATTTGCATTAAAAATCAATCAAATTTAACAGAGGCAAATAAATTATCACATCACTTTCACAATCTGAATTCCCCTAGTCGCCGATAAACACGTTTTCAATCCCAAACTTGTTTATAAATGTCGGTTATTCAATTTGCAGCTTGTTAATGCGGAGATCTGATATCTAACAACGCTCGCTAACCATTCATCAAGTCTAGAATTACATAACACAATACGTGAAGCAGTCTCTAATTACAATTTAACGAAATACCGTGAATACATCAGTACGGCCTTCGACAGAAAGTTACATTAACCAACAATTGAAAACAGCTGGTAAAAGTATGTGTAGCTAATAACACCATTTATATGCAGCAATTACAATGGATTCTCTACGTGTATGTTAGTAGGATTTATGACGAGTTTACTAAATGTTAACATGTCCAGACTACAATTAAAGTCAATTTAGTTTCAGATACATAATTACCAGGGCTAATGGCAAACTAATTATAGTTGGTTAAAACTTAATTGTACGTACATCATAAATAATATACATTTCCCCAATTTAACATCGCTCGACAGGGCTGTATATGTATGTTAACTTCGTACGAAAGATCGATCCGTTTACCCTGTAGTTCCCCACTAAACGTTATCCTTTACTGGTTACATTACTATTGCTTAAACAAAACGAAAAGTTCATATCCAATGAACACAATGTATAATTTTTTTGCACCTGAAACAAAAATGCTCATATGATCTTATTCACACATACACCTATGACCTTGACCTTTGACGTCACGACACCGCTTTTCTTTCAGCGAGTACCTATATATCTGTGCAACGTTATTTGAATCTTGAAATATCTGCTTTTCTGCAGACCTGCTCTATGTGTACAGTTCGCTGACTGTACGAATATATTGAGTGGAAAACCAGACTAGATATGTACTGTTGACGACTTGATTAATACGTTTTAAAACAAGTATTGACATCTCCGCAAATCTATTTACATGCAAGACGCTTTATCTATATTTGGGAAGAAGGTGCCATGTATAAGGTTGAACTCTTACATTCGGCAACCAATAGTGTATGTCACCAATAGTGATTAAGTGAGACTCGGTGTTGATGGATACGGTGCTAATGGCCAAAGTTGGCGACACTATTTTTAAAGGAACTATAATTATCCCTTGGCTACAAACACAACGTTATTTTCTAAAGCCATCACGCGAACGAGGTCGTGTGGTGAAATAAAAACATCAATATGGAAAAAAGGCACTTTACCTATTTTGGAAATTTGACATCATCTCTGTTTGTTTTATGCACCGATATCGTCAAAACGTAACTTTTCCCCAGAATATACGGGACATATCGAAAATAGAATATTGTTCATTGCTGAGGAAAGAAAATCATTAAACTTGAGTACGTCATATGTGAATACGAAATGGCATGCATTCATTTCTTGTCACTTTAAGATAATGCATTTTGTGTTTGAGTATAGTACTCTATTTCTAATTTGTATAATAACCTAGTGGGTAATTTCATAACTTTGAGTGTGTATTATGAATACATTAATACATCCATTTAATGTTACAACCTTGAACATAATTAAATAGCATTGACTATATATCTTCGTTATTTGTACTGTTTAGACACAAATGTAATAACACAGCGTTGGTATACATCAGCGAATCAAGTTTGGCATATGTCACATAAAACTATATTAAGACAAAATGATAAAATTGAAACAAAATAAAGTGCTTCCCCCAAGTCCATGGAGATGACAGTTAAGGTTGTATAGAAATTATGATGCCCATCGTGACTTGATAAACTAACATATAATAACATAGTATTTATCACATGTGAATTGAAAGCTGGGTGGAATGCCGTAACCTGATGAATTGATACTGGCAACTGGCAGTAATGCCATCACAAACTGTGATACCATACACACGTTCAACATCAATATTGCATTAGTAGAAATAGACCTACGGTGTTTTGAATCAATAATGATGTTTTTGTTTTTACAAATTATAATTAAAATATACACTTTCTCTGCTTGGCTTCATAAATGTTATATTAGTGAAATACCACAACATGTCATCTCTTCAAGCTTTGTTATTGCCTACTGACGTCAGATCAATTCCTTCTACGACAGAAGCGAGCAAATATAATATATCTTCAAATTTACCATTTGCATTGTACCAATTTCTTGTTTTATTGTGTCGTTTGGTTGTAGGATCATTTGTAATCAAGTATATGTAACTAGAAATGCAAATTTAATTCATCACACACTTCAACAACACGTAAATCGTAAGCTAAACATACCGAGAACTGTTTATTATTCAAATAGTGAAATTCATCACGGAGTTATATTGAAAAACATTTAAGTACATTTTGATGATGCACGTCATATTGTAACATAGTCAGGAAGTCGTGATTGTCTTCGTGTAACATTCGAAGAGGTCGCACTTGTTTTTGTCTAGATAACCATACACTCTTGTCATATTGACTTATATTGTCGTGGCGATTGAAAACAGCAAACGATATAAGTCGAGAGTGATTAATTTATTTTGAAGACGTTCGTTCACACTAGCTTTATCAGTATAAACGACTACCATCAACTGCCAGACTTATAAATGGTCCGACAAGTTGTGGAGGTTTTATTGTGCTGATAAGACTCATAAAATGGACCGATTTAACACACAAACAATAAAAGGCTTAGCAATGGCTTTCCAATATGCTAATTTGTCGATGCAGGAATTACTGGGCATTGTATTAATGTGGGACTAATTTAGTTCCATTTGTATGCATTTGTGCTTTTATATTTGTTTCTATGAGATAGGAACATCTCACCAGTAAAAAATGATTTGGTTTGATTCATGATGGACACTACTTAAGCTGAACATCGGGTACCAATGGCCAATTAAATTGCTCGGATATAGTAGTAATAACGATGATCCAATATTATAAAACACATTTTGAATTGGTTCATCTTCCTTCAATACCTCTTAGCGTTAGATACCATGTTGGATAAGAAGTTCGATAGCTACATAAACGCCAAATGCAGAAAGTTAAATATACTGAACTAGTTTCACCAAACCTACATGCATATTAAAGGACATCTATTAATGAGCATAATGGCACACGTTTCAGTTTTTAGTTGGCTTGATTATATAATTATCTTTCAACTATCTTACAGGGTGGTCGTAATGTCAAGACGTCGTTTTCACACAACCTAACACTATTTTATATCTCATTAGGTTTCCATGCGTTCCGTCATTACTGCACGCAGCAAAACACTCACATAAAACCCGTACATATTTATCTAGGCTTCTAAGAAGTAATTGCGTCAAAGAGGTTTCATTACGAAGACTGAGACAATTTCTTATCAACCAATTTAATGTTGAGTTTTATGCTAATAACGCATGTTTGATTACAAAACTCAATTACATTCATGTCAAGGACATTAAAAGAAAACAGCATTTTTTTACACAATTCACAATTACCCGTATAGTTAGCTGTATTCATCCACCAGTATTGACTTACAAAAAGAAGAATTAAGTTAAAGCGAATGTCTGGAATCTAACTTCCCAATTTGTAGAGGGCGCTGTTAACTTCCTAATGCAAGAAATTCAAGTAATTTGAAGAGTTTTGCGTAAATAATGAGCCTGTTCCAGCAACATCCTGGCCCGAAATTACCAATAAATGGAAATAAAATAACTATCAAATTCAGGTTGAAGACTTAATTTCATCCAATTGCGACATCAGGTTAACTGTCGTAACAAAACGCCTTAGTATATCGTAAAATGTTAAACGACACTTTTTGGCAATGTAAATATCACAAATTAAAAGATTGGCAAACAAACAAGGCGTAATGAATTGAGCTCATCCTCAAATGAAATAATAAAATTGAATGTCGATGCTGGGTTTACACAAATTCTACGATGTCGCAAAACGTAGTCAAGGTGATGGCGAACGATTTATGGCGATGGATGCCTGTCGTGAATAATTAATTTCCTAATTACTACAGAGCACGATCAGCGGGTCATATAGATTCCATATAAGGGTATATACCGTGAATTGATACCCAATCAGGTTATTACATACCAACTGATATATGTTACATGATAAACACACTAAAACTGTCAAAATATCTCTTAAATATCAAATTGCATCAATGGGGAATTAAAATTACAAAGCTTAACTTGTCAAATTACGTTCGCTGACTGATTTCATTTGACATGTAAAGTAATTAAAATAGTTTAGACTCTATCTGAAAAAAGTCTCGCTTTCAAAATGTCGAGTTTGCAGCATGGTTTGTTTAAGCATGTACACTCTCAAGTGATATACGTACACATGCAACAAGAAAAACTGATTGTACTTAGCCTGAATATGGCTTGTTTCTGGTTTTTAACATGTTCTAATGTACAACTTACTGTATCATTCATGTCCTTGTACATTTGTAAGCTAATGGTGATAAATCATGTGATTCTCAGAACTGGAATTCTGTGAAGCGCCGCTAAATGGCGTGATTCTCAGACTTGAAATTATCTGCAAGCGCCTTTTGATGACGTGACCAACTCTCGTAAATCTTCGTATGTTTTGGTTCAACGTTCACACGGTAACACACTTGATGTCTTTCAATGTCAATCTGCTGCATAATATCTATTCCATTAGGAGCTTTTTGGAGATATGGATCTTGCTGAAAGGTGACGTATGGCCGGGATTAGACCGGCTTCAACTATCAGTTATCCTGTCCAGATAGACGAAAATCCATTACTTACATATATTTGATAGATATAACGTAATGTCTATCAGGGGGAGGGGTGAGACTATGGCATTATATGTAGGTCATAGAAAACGTTTATAGCATATTTTCACTGAAAGAAGTGGGATATAGGAACATACATCAAGCATTAATAGTTGATAATTTTCAGTGCGCGATGTATATAGAGTCTGCTTTGGAAAATAAAACTGTGAATGATCCCACTTTATGACGCCTGTTGCTCTACAGCCGACATTTATGAGAGCTATAAAACGGTCATACTATGTTAATCTGACCATGTACTTATAAAACGTCTCAAATATAATGATATTATGCAGACTTACAATAATCCAAGACTCGTATGTTGTTTTATTGACAAAATATATTATACCGAGCGCAACTACACATACGCCGTTATAAATAAGACAACGACTTCAGAATCTTGTTTCTTCTTTAGAAAACCTGGCAAATCATTGCATTTCGACCTCATCTTTACATAGGGTATATTTCATATCGTTAGATACAGCATATATAATCCTATATTGCTCAAATGTTTTGTGTTTTCACGTTTGTCAATATGACCTTACATGTTTTCTTTGAATTCATTATCAGTTTTCCACAAGCTAAAAAAATACCTATTTACGAGGTGGACTGAAGCAAACATAACGAAATTATATTTACATAACCTTAGCAGACCGACTGTCTTTACACATACTACTTGAGTTTCAATCAGGTGATCTACAACAATAAATGATAAAATCGGAGCTGAGCACATAAAACATAAACACCACAACACATCTAGAAGGAGCAATGCCCACACAGCTCATCAAACTGATTAATAACTCAAAACTGAGCTATCCCATCAGATTGCACGGTCATGTTATTTCTTGAAACCATGCAACTGACTTATATAACTCTAAACCGGATTGGGTTTTATTTGTTCACTTCCATAGAAAAGGAACGGAAATATATGAGAATATATGAAAATATAATAAAATTATGAGATTATATGATAGCAGATGTCAGCCAGACCAGCTACAATGGATATGTTTATTAGAAGATTAAATGCTATCCTGTCAAACATAATTATACTAAAGCCTAGTCTATAGGTCAGTGTTCTCGGATAGTTTTATTGGATAACAATTCCCTGGATACATCAACTAATGTATAATGTAGATCCAATAAAATAAACAAAAATGTTATTACCATATACGCGTTCAAGTGTGTCGCTCATAGAAGACCATACATACACGTACAATGATCCACTGCAATTTAAAACAAAACTACTTATTTTGGATCGATTTCAAGTTTTATTGACCTATACTTGTACGGCGTTCATCGTTGCATGTTCCTGAATATATATATACATGGTAAATGTTCATGCAGAGTGTCGTATGTTATATTTTGTATTTCAGTGTCATGTTATATCCCTATTTACTTTTCAAATGAGGATTGATTAGTATCAATACCAATTATCAGACTTTTAGGCCCACATCCACTTATGCCAGTTGTATACATTAGCATTGTTGGTTTATATGTACACTGTTTTTATAACCGTACCACTGATGATTTGATCGTGAACTTTCAAAACAATAGTTCGCATTATATTCCAACGTTGGAGTATTATGTAACTTCATTTGATAGACTATTTCAAACCATGTCGCAAAATTGCATGGCATTTAACAGTTACCTTGTGTTACTGTTGTTCGTTTTTGCTGTTTTTTTCCTAAGACCCGATGGGCTGTTATCTTTATGGTCGTTCTTTTATTTTCCGCATGTCTTTCATCTCAACCCTTGAACAAGATAAAACTTTCACAAATGACGGATAATACATGAATGTAGCCATCCGCACCATTTACGATATGCTCAAATGTTTCATTTTCCCCTAATTCGTTTCTTTGCTCACACGCACGTTCACAGGCAACCGGCCTAATAATGTAAAGTAAATATAGCTCTAGGACTCGTTGTGCCGAGCTTTATTTGCCAGTCAGCGTTCTGCTGAATATGTTACCCTTTTGTTTGCATCCACTCGGATTTGAACCCGAATCGCCGGATGAGGCTACCAGCGCGCTTACCATTGAGCTACTGAAGTCTGGTGTCGTGATCACGTGACTGACTGCTCTAAGCGTAACAACAAAGCCTGCGGTACATAGAACCCGAATTTGTTGGTTTAACGGGTCATGAAATAAAAATGTAGTTCAATGAGTGTTTTGTCCAGTGTCAGATTTATCTATAGGTAGATTCCATACGACTGATCTCATGTTTGTGAAATTTAACTAGTAAACATCGGCATACTAGAATGTTATTAGAACTTGGAACTCGCGTAACATGGTTAGGTATAGGAGAACTATTTAGGTTAATGATTGATTAGTGTAAGGACGTATCAATTATACATAGTAAATTACTCGTCGTTTAAATGACATACGTGTATTAGCCCGTGTTCATCTACTTCAGAATGATTAACTGATTGTAGCTATTTCTGGTCACTAACTGATCATGTATTTGACAATACTATCACTTATTGAACACGTGTATTTCTACAAAGTATATGATTTGCAAAATGTGTTGACCCCTTCAAATTCAGAGTAGAATATCTTATTACTCATGTTTAAAACATTACAGTATTATATTTAGTACATACATACATAAAAAACGACAAAAAACAAGTTAAGCATAATGAGCATGGTTGATAATTGGAATATTATAGCAGTTCAGTAAAAATGAGCGCCATTCACTATTAAACAGAGAAAGTGTTGACAAAAAATTTGGTTGAGTAACTATCATATTAGAAACTTGGGTACTCACTCGGTAAAATATTCCCTTTCCTAGTTGCATTTGTCAATTGCAATTTGCAATGAAAAATAAATCAAATTCAACAAACA
Organism: Spisula subtruncata; assembly: GCA_963678985.1. Lineage (NCBI taxonomy): Eukaryota > Metazoa > Mollusca > Bivalvia > Venerida > Mactridae > Spisula > Spisula subtruncata. The sequence continues at coordinate 66,428,502 of OY787661.1, forward strand.
GTAATAAATTATCACATCACTTTCACAATCTGAATTCCACTAGTCGCCGATAAACACGTTTTCAATCCCGAACTTGTTTATAAATGTCGGTTATTTAATTTGCATCATGTTAATGCGGAGATTTGAGCTCTAACAGCGCTCAATAACCATTCATCAAGTCTAGAATTACATAACACAATACGTGGAACAGGCTCTAATTACGATTTAACTAAATCTTGTGAATACATCAAAACGGCCTACGACAGAAAGGCACATTACCAAACAATTGAAAACAGCTGGTAAAAATATGTGTAGCTAATGACACCCTTTACATGCAGCAATTACAATGAATTCTCTACGTGTATGTTAGTAAGATTTATGACGAGTTTTACTAAACTGTTAAACATGTCAAGACCACATCAATGTCAATTCAGTTTTAGATACAGAATTACTACAGTTAATGGAACACTAATCATAGTTGGTTAAAACTGAAATTTACGTACATCATATATTATTAGTTACATGGTCATCTAGTGACCTGGTACGGGATGATACATGGTCAGTAAATATCGTACCTGGCGAGGCGAATTTACCCCGTCGATGACCATTCAAAACAGATTATAACCACAATAAAAACCACATCAAGAAAATTACCACTAAATTCAAGGAATTGGTCTTTTTACCCTCCAGCTTCACCACAGGACAGGAGACTTTTTCTGCGAACGAATAGCTAGGGGACAATATTTAGTTGTCGGGGTAATTACCGGAAATTTTACCATCAGCTTCCCCGCAGGGCGTGGAAGTCCGGGGGTTTCGACTCAAAATCCCGACCATTCCCGGGGTGGGGTGATGTGGATGAAACTTGACTGATACAAAAGTCTTTTACACAGAAACAAAATAATCTCATATTAAAACATTGGTTAGACAAGCTACGTTGATGATTGTTGACATAGTGATACCATTAGCAACAGGTTGTGGAACAAATTGTAGCCTACTTACTCTCAAGAAGCTGGTATGATCTGAGTGTTGATATCATTGTAATGTCTATTAAAGCCCAATTTCCTCGGAGATCGAGTACTGTCACGGATAAATCGGCTATTTAAATGAACATTTCATCTTTATTTTCGACGATTCTTAAAACATCTTCAACGTCCAAGAGGCGCATGGAAATCTTTCAAACGCTTGCAATCAATGGGCTAGTGACACGGAAACGCTAGTGACACGGTCATGTAAATGTTATCGTTCATTGATTGAGATATTATTACGAAACAGCCCTTATCATCGAACTTTATTTATTGGATTAAAATTCGTTGTCATCATAGTCCGTGCCTTTAAAAACGTCGTTTATTAACCAAAACTGCTAAAAAACAGTTCAATGCGAGGAAAAAATGGCTGCCGATATCTAGTCGAACTAGACTTTGATCACGTGGGCACCCGGTATTGAATTTACTGACCCGATATTGACCACGTGGGCACCCGATATTGAATTTTACTGACCCGATATGGGATGACATTATGTCACCACGTGATCGTGATGGACCAATCACATTGCTTGATTTAGCTACTAATTTGTTAGAGGCGGGGTAAAAACATTTATTTCACCAACTTTACATCGGTTAGAGGTTCGACTTTCAGAATGGGATATGCATCTATACTTCTATTTAGCATGCAGCAGTTTCACACTTAACGGTTGCTTTAATGTTGCTTAAACACCATACACAGTTCATTTGCTTGTCTCTAAGTGAGTCGCTTACGTTCTCACCGGCGTATGCATATTTATCACTGACTTAGAATGAGAAGGTCGTAACTACTTGTTTGAGAAAACAAGAAAAGCTGTCTGACAATCACTCTTTACTTATGGTTAAACAAGCTTTTGTATGGTCAACATGACAAGTTCTGGTTGTCATTAAAATAGGCTCATAAGAAGCGCCTGATGCTGCAAATTGTAAGTATGCATTAGTCTTATAAAGTCGTACCTTCACATTCTAAGCCGGCGATATATATATATATATATATATCTAACATCATATGTTTCTACTTTTTTGTCTTTCTGCTGACCTACTCGATGTGTAAATTGCTGTATGTACGAATATATTGTGTGGGAAACCAGCCTAGACCGGCCCTGTTGACAACTTGATTAATGCGTTTTAAAACAAGTCTCGACATCTCCACAAATCTATTAACTTGCAATACGCTTTATCTATATTTTGTGAGGTTGGTGTCATGTATACGACTGCACTCTATTATTGGGTAACCACCGGCATATGTAACAAATAGTGAAATAGTGAGAGTCAGGGTTGGTGAATATGGTGCTAATGGCAAAGGTTTAGGAACCCTATCCTTCGCTCAAAATAATGATATTTTCTAAAGCCGTCACAGCAATGTTTTGTGACAAATTTAAAAACACCAATATGCAAAAAGGCACTTTATTCATTTAGGAACATTGACACCAATTCCATATGATGTATTTTGAGACATCCACAGAACGTGACTGGTAAAACATCGTAAAGTATTTCCGTCAGATCTCAGTACTGTAGACTATTATATAACAATATCAGGTGAATAAAGTATCATTCAACTAAATTTCACTGATCTGTATTTAGATTTGGATTATGAAATAAATACGACGTCACAACTTTAACGTGTTTGTTCACCGTTGTATAGCCCCTGCCCCAATTTACTTTATCGAAATTAGTATGTTCTTCATTGGTGGTAGAGTATGTTTATGTGATTACGAATAAAAAAACATGCAACATCTTAACTTGATGTCTTATCACTTTAAGATAATGCTTTATGTGTAGAATAACATGTGGATAATTTTGTAATGTTGAGTGTGTATTATTGATATATACAATCATATAGCCATGTCTTAATTATTGATAAAGTTTAGTTCTAAGATAGAACTGTAATTATATAGCATTGACATACAACAGACAATCAAGTTTGGCATATGTCACATAAACACACATTGATTCTAAGTTAATACAATTGAAACAAAACACAATGTTTCCCATGTCCATAGAGATAACATAAAATAACACAGTATTTATTAGATGGAATTGAAAGCTGAATGTAATCATAACATGATGAATTGATGCTGGCATGTGACAGTTACGTAACTGTGGAAGTATTCTATACACCCATTCAACTTCAGAATAACAATAGAAATAGACTTATTGGTCTTTTGAATCATGTGTTATAATTAAAAGTAGCAGTAATTATTTAAACATTTCGGTCAAGGATAACCCATTAAAGTGTAAGCACTTATTTCCAATAGGGTCCTGAAGGGACAGTGATTAGAGGAGACAGTGAGGAGATACCAGGTATCCGTAAACGCTGCCTTAGCTCGTTCCGAAGAGATACCCTGGTTCTTTAAGCTAAACGTGCTCGGTGTACAGCACCCATACACGCGATACTACGTTTTTGTTGTCAACCAGTTCATCTCTAGTTGGGTAATACAATATGTTTTGTTTTCAAAATATAATTTAAATCTGTATTCCGTTCACTCATAGCAAGAGTGTCGTCTGCATCATAATGTCGAAACAAAACGTTTACTATAGACTACTAGTTCTTGCTTAGATTGCAATACAACATCTTATGATGACAGTCTTCATCTTATGCTCTGTATGCGATGGAAAACAGCATGTACACTATATGTCGAGGATGATTAATTTAGTTTGTACAATTTAGTTCACTCTAACTGGCAGACCTTATAGAACCATGCATACCGCCGACAATATGACAGTACACAGTCGATATAATCAGAGATAAAACAATAAATGATCCGACAAGTAGTGGAGGTTTAGTTGTACTGATAGGACTCATAAAATAGAGAACCAATTTAGCACCCAACTAATAAAAGGCTTAATAGTGTATTTCCTATATGCTAATTGAGTTCATGCAGGAATTAATGGACATTGTATCATATTGCTGGACTAATTCAGTTCAATTTGAATGCATTCGTGCTTTTACATTGGTTTCGAAGTGATAGGAAATATAACACCAGTTAACAAAGTTTTTGTTCGATTCATGACGGACACTACGTGAGCTGAAAATGCACGTGCAATGGTCAATCAAACTTGTGAAGCTACACTTTTGGGAATATCGATTCAATATTATAAAACAAATATTGAATTGATTTCTCTTTCTTCTAGCACTCTTACCTTTCGATACCTTGTTCGATAAGCAGTTTGATAGCTTCATAATCGACAAATGCAGACAGTTAAATATACTGAAAAAGTTTCACCAAACCTACATGCATATTAAAGGACATCGATTAGTGAGCTTAAGGATTCAAGTTTTAGCTTTTACCTGGTTAAATTAACGAATTATCTAGCATGGTGGTCGTAATGTCAAGGCGACGTTTTCACAAAACCGTACACTATTATATTTCTCACTTAGTTTTCCATGCACTCTGTCATTACTGCATGCAGCAAAACATCTTATAAAACCCGTACACATTTATCTATGCTTTTTAGAAGTAATTGCGTCAAAAAGGTTTCATTACGAAACAATGTATCGCAATTAAACACTGAGAGAATTTCTTATCAACCAATTTAATGTTGAGTTTTATCCTAATAACGCATGTTTGGTTACAAAACTCAATTACATTTGCGTCAAGGACAATAAAAGAAATCAGTAATTTGTACAGAATTACAATTACCCGTAGAGTTAAATTCATTTACCCACTAGTATTGACTTAAAAAACAAGAATTACGAACAAAACCAATGTCGGCTAGGAATCTAACTTCTGAATTTGTAGAGGGCGCTGTGACTTCCAAATGCAAGAATTCGAAGTAATTTGAAAGAGTTTTGCGTAAATAATGAGCCTGCTCCAGCAACATCCTAGCCCGAAATTACCAATAAATGGAAATAAAATGACTAATAAAATAAGGTTTATGACTTAATTTCATCCAATTGCGACATCCGGTTTACTGTAGTAACAAAAAGCCTTAGTATGTCGTAAAATGTTAAACGACGCTTTCAGCAATATTAATATCACAAATTCAAACCTTGGCAAACAAACTAGGTGTAATGAATTGAGCTCATCCTCAAATGATATAATAAAATTGAATGTCGATGCCGGGTTACCACAGATTCCACGATGTCGCAAAACGTAGCTAAGGTGATGGCGAACGATTTATAGCGATGGATGCCTGTCGTGAATAATTAATTGTCTAATTACTACAGAGCCCGATCAGCTGATGGTATAGATTCCATATAAGGATATATACCGTGAATTGATACCCAATCATACCAACTTATATGTGTTACAATGTACATGATAAACACACTAAAACTGTCAAGATATTACATTGCCTCGATGGGGAATTACAATTACAAAGGCTTAACTTAAAATTATTTCAAATTCAAATTATGTTCGCTCAAGCGATATTCGCATGCAACATGGAAATTTGATTTTACCTAACCTGAATATGGCTTGTTTCCGGTTCATTCCATGTTCTAACGTACAACGTAATGTATCATTCATGTCCTTGTAAATTAATGATGCTAAATCTTGGGATCCTTAGACCAGGAATTCTCTGCAAGCGCCGCTAGATGGCGTGATCAACTCTCGTAAATCTCCGTATGTATTCGTTCAACGTTCACACGGAAACATATTTGATGCCTTTCAATGTCAATCTGCTGCATAATGCATATTCCATTAGGAGCTGTTTGGAGATATGCTTTTTGCTAAAATGTGAATTATGACCGGGATTAAACCGGCTTCAACTATCAGTTATCCTGTCCAGATAGGCAAAATTCCATTACTTACATATATTTGATAGATAGAACGTATTGTCTATCCGGGGGATTGGAAGTGGAATGTATGTTGGCTTGTGGGGATGTGTATGGAAACAGTATAGTCTAGAGATAATGTCATTAGAATTATGTAGGTCCTAGAAAATCTTAATAGCATATTTTCACAGAAAGAACTTGGATATAGGAACATAAATCAAGCGTTAATAGTTGATAATGTTCAGTGTGCGATGTATATAGAGTCTGCATGGGAAAGAAACCCGTGAATTATCCACTTTTATGACGCCTGTTTATCTACAGGCGACATTTATGAGAACTATTAAGGGGTCATTCTATGTTAATCTGACCATGCACTTATAAAACGTCTCACATAAAGTGATATTATACAGACTTGTAAAAATCAAAGACAAATAATGGTACAGAATCGTTAAATGTATAATATATCATTCATTATTTATGCACAGAGCAAGCAACTCGGATTTTATGTTAGTTATGTTGTTTTGTAGACAAAATATATTATACCGAGCGCAAATACACATACGCCGTTATAAATAGGACAACGACTTCAGAATATAGTTTCTTCTTTAGAAAATCTGGCTAATCATTGCATTTCGTCCTCATCTTTACATAGGGTATATTTAATGTCGTTAGATACAGCATATATAGTGCTATATTGCTCTAATGTTTTGTGTTTTTACGTTTGTCAATCTGACCTTACATGTTTTCTTTGAATTCATTATCAGTTTTCCACAAGCTAAAAAATACGTATATACGAGAAGGACTGAAGCAAACATAACGAAATTATGTTTACCTAACTTTAGCAGACCGACTATATTTACACATACTACCTGAGTTTCGATCAGGTGATATATAACAATGAATGATAAAATCGGAGCTGAGCACAGAAAACATAAACATCACAACACATCTACAAGGAGCAATGCGCCTACAACTCATAAAACTGATGAAAAAAATCAAAACTGAGCTATCCCATCTGATTTCTTAAAACCATGCAACTGACTTATATAACTCTAAACCTTATTGGTTTTTATTTGTTCACTTCCATAGAAACGGAACGGAAATATATTCAAGATATATGAGAATATATGAGAGTATATGTCAGCCGTACCAGCTACAATAGATATGTTTATTAGTAAATTAAATGCCATCCTGTCAAACATAATTATACTAATGACTAGTCTATAGGTCAGTGTTCCCGGATAGTTTTATTGGATGACAATTCCCTGGATACATTAACTAATGTATAATGTAGATCCAATAAAATAAACACAAATGTTATTACCATATACGTGTTCGAGTGTGTCGCTCATAGAAGACCATACATACATGTATAGCGATATATCGTTATCCACTGCAATATAAAACAAAACTACTTATTTTGGATCGAATTTAAGTTTTATTGACCTATACTTGTACGGCGTTCATCGTTGCATGTTCCTGAATATACGAGTATATACATGGTAAATATTCATGCAGTGTGTCGTATGTTATATTTTGTATTGCAGTGTCATTTTATATCCCTATTTACTTTCCCAATGAGAATTGATTGGTATCAATACCAATTATCAGACTTTTAGGCCCACATCTACTTATGCCAGTTATATACATTAGCATTGTTGGTTATATTAGTTCACATTATATTCCAAATTTGGAGTTTTATGTAACGTCATTTGATAGACTATTTCAAACCTTGTCGCAATATTGCATGCCATTTAACAGTTAATTTGTGTTACTGTTGTTCCTTTTTGCTGTTTTTTTCCTAATACCCGATGGGCTGTTATCTTTATGATAATGTTCGTTCTTTTATTTTCCGCATGTCTTTCATCTCAACCCTTGAACCAGATAAAACTTTCACAAGTGATGGTTAATACATGAATGTAGCCATCCGCACCATTTACGATATGCTCAAATGTTTCATTTCCCCCCAATTCGTTTCTTTGCTTACACGTGCGTTCACAGGCAACCAGCCTAATAATGTAAAGTAACTATAGCTCTACGACTCGTTGTGCCGAGCTTTATTTGCCAGTCAGCGTTCTGCTGAATATGTTACCCTTTTGTTTGCATCCACCCGGATTTGAACCCGAATCGCCGGAATAGGCTACTATATTACTATATTTCGCCTTTGGTTGGTTGCAATTTTCACTAAAAATAAATCAAATTTAACAACAAAGTTTAAAACTAATAAATCATCACAACACTTTCTTAATCTGAATTCCAAAAGTCGCCGATAACACGTTTTCAATCCCGAACTTGTTTATAAATGTCGGTTATTTAATTTGCATCATGTTAATGCGGAGATTTGAGATCTAACAACGCTCGCTTACCATTCATCAAGTCTAGAATTACATAACACAATACGTTGGGCAGTCTCTAATAACGATTTAACGAAACCTCGTGAATACATCAGAACGGCCTACGACAAAGTGTTACATTAATAATCAATTAAAAACAGCTGGTAAAAGTATGTATAGCTAATGACACAATTTACATGCAGCATTTACATTGAATTCTGTACGTGTATGTCAGTAAGATTTATGACGAGTTTAACTATAATTTTAAACATGTCCATACCCCATCAATGTCTTTTCAGTTTCAGATACAGAATTACCAGGGCTAATGGAAAACTATTAATAGTTGGTTAAACTGAAATTTACATACATCATATATACACATTTATTACACCAACTTTAAATCGGTTAGAGGTTCAACTTTCAGACTGGGTTATGCATGTACGAGTTTACTTCGTAATGAAGCGCTATCTATCTAGCATGTAGTTTCACACTTAACGGTTGCTTTAATATTGCTTAAACACCACACACAGTGTATTTGCTTGTCTCTCAAGGAGTACCTTACGTTCTAACCAGCGTATGCATATATATCGATGACTTAGAATGAGAAGGTCGTAACTAATTTTTTGAGAAAACAAGAAAAACTGTCTGACAATCACTCTTTACTTATGATAAAACAAGCTTTTGTTTGGTCAACATGTTAAGTTCTGGTTGTCATTAAAATGGGCTCATAAGAAGCGCCTGACGCTGTAAATTGTAAGTATGCGTTAGTCTTATAATGACGTAAGTGGCACTTACGACCTTCTCATTCTAAGCCAGCGATACATATATATCTAACATTATATGTTTTTACTTTTTTTGTCTTTCTGCAGACATTATCAATGTGTACATTCGCTGTAAGTACGAATATATTGAAAGGGAAACCAAACTAGATCTGCACTGTTGACAACTTGATTAATACGTTTTTAAACAAGTTTTGACATCTCCGCAAATCTATTTACTTGCAAGACGCTGTATCAATATTTTGTGAGTGTACGACATATGTAATGTATACGACTGCACTCTATTGTTGGGGAACCACTGGCATATGTAACAAATAGTGAAATAATGAGAGTCAGGGTTGGTGAATTTGGTGAAAATTGATTGACGACTCTTTTTATAGGAACCATAATTATCCTCGCGCTCAAAATAACGTTATTTTCTAAAGCTGTCACAGAAATGTTTTGTGGCAAACTTAAAAACACCAATATGCAAAAAGGCATTTATTCATTTAGGAAGATTGACAACAATTCCATATGATATATTTTGAGACATCCACAGAACGTGACTGGTAAAACAACGTAAAGTATTTACGTCAGATCTCAGTACTGTAGACTATTATATAGCAATATCAGGTGAATAAAGTATCATTCAACTAAATTTCACTGATCTGTATTTAGATTTGGATTATGAAATAAATACGACGTCACAACTTCAACGGGTTTGTTCACCGTTGTATAGCCCCCGCCCAATACACTATATCGAAATACGTATGTTCTTCATTGGTGGTAGGGTATGTTATATTTGATTACGAAAAAAAACCATGCAATATATTAATTTGATGACTTATCACTTTAAGATAATGCTTTATGTGTAGAATAACATGTGGATAATTTTGTAATGTTGAGTGTGAATTATTGATATATACAGTCATATAGCCATATCATGTAATAACCTTGAAATGCATTCAATAGTATTTGAAATATGTCTTAATTATTGATAAAGTTTAGTTCTAAGATAGAAGTGTAATTATATAGCACTGACAAACAGCAAAGAATCAAGCTTAGCATATGTCACATAAACACATATTGAGACTAAGTTAATAAAATTGAAACAAAATACAATGTTTCCCGTGTCCATAGGGATAACATAGTTTTCACAGTTTATTTCGAAATACATTAGGCATTATGCCCATGAGTATACAAATATACATACAATATGTACATGAACACATAATTACATAAATATTACAAGGTCAACAATAAATATATTGCTTATATAATGAATAGTAGAAACCCGTAGTATATCAGAATATCACACGAGTTTACACAGTGTATTATGTATATCTCCAAACATAAATATAGTCAGCGGTCAAAAAATATATAATGATTACTAATTTTGGTGAACTTATTCATAAATTATAAACTATACCAAATGACACTTTCTTTCATTAAAAGGGGTAGCTATTGGTTTGTGCCATCATAACATATAATAACACAATATTTATTAGATGGGAATTGAAAGCTGAATGTAATCATAACATGATGAATTTATACTGGCATGTGACAGTTACGTAACTGTCGAAGTATACTATACACCCATTTAACATCAGAATAACAATAGAAATAGACTTATTGGTCTTTTGAATCATGTGTTTTAATTAAAAGTAGTAGTAATTATTTAAACATTTCGGTCAAGGATAACCCATTAAAGTGCAATCACTTATTTTTGATAGGGTCCTGAAGGGACAGTGAGTAGAGGAGACAGTGAGGAGATACCAGGTATCCGGACACGCTCCACTGGCTCGTTCCGAAGAGGATACCCTGGTTCTTTAAGTTAAATATGATGGTGTACAGCACCGTTAGACGCGATACTACGTCTTGGTTGTCAACCAGTTCATCTCTAGTTGGATACATGTAATATAATATGTTTTGTTTTCGAAATATAAATTAAATCTGTATTCCGTGTTCACTCATAGCAAGAGTGTCGTCTGCATCCTAATTTCGAAACAAAACGATTACTAGTTCTTGCTTAGATTGCAATACAACATATCACAATGACAGTGTTCATTTATGCGATGGAAAACAGCATGCACACTACATGTCGAGAATGATTGATTTAGTTTGTGCAATTTATTTCACTCTAGCTTGGAATACATTAGTATAAACGACTACCACGATCTGGCAGACCTTATAGAACCATACATACCGCCTACAATATGACAATACACAGCCGGTATAATCAGAGATAAAACAATAAATGGTCCGACAAGTAGTGGAGGTTTTATTGTACTGATAGGACTCAAAAAATAGAGACCAATTTAGCACCCAACTAATAAAAACCTTAATAGTGTATTTCCAATATGCTAATTGAGTTCATGCAGGAATTACTGGACATTGTATTATTGTGGGACTAATTCAATTCCATTTGTATGCATTTGTGCTTTTAAATTCGTTTCTAAGGGATAGGAAACATAACAACAGTAAACAAAGTTTTTGTTCGATTCATGACGGACACCACTTCAGTTGAACATCGGGTACCAGTGGCCAATTAAATTGCTAGGATATAACAGTAATGTCGATGATTCAATATTATAAAACAAATATTGAATTGATTCCTCTTCCTTCAATACCTCTTAGGGTTAGATACCATTATGGATAAGAAGTCCGATAGCTACATAAACGCCAAATGCAGAAAGTTAAATATACTGAACTAGTTTCACCAAACCTACATGCATATTAAAGGACATCAATCAATGAGCTTAATGATTGAAGCTTTAGTTTTTAGCTGGTTTAATTATCGAATTATCTAGCATGGTGGTCGTAATGTCAAGGCGACGTTTTCACAAAACCGTACGCTGTTTTATTTCTCACTAAGTTTTCCATGCATTCTGTCATAACTGCATGCAGCAAACCCCTCACATAAAACCCGAACACATTTATCTAGGCTTTTTTGAAGTGATTGCGTCAAGAAGGTTTCGTTTCGAAACCATTTATCGCAATTATACACTGAGAGAATTTCTTAACAACCAATTTAATGTCGAGTTTTATGACAAAACTCAATTACATTCATGTCAAGGACATTAAAATAAATCAGTAATTTGTACACAATTACAATTACCCGTATAGCTAAATGTGTTTATCCACCAGTATTGACTTTAAAAAGAATTAAGAAAAAAGCGACTGTCTGCGTACGAATCTAACTTCTCAAATTCTAGAGGGCGCTGTTTATTTTTCTAATGCAAGAAATCGAAGTAATTTGAAAGTTTTGCGTAAATAATGAGCCTGCTCCAGCAACATCCTGGCCCGAAATTACCAATAAATGGAAATAAAATGACTATTTAATTCAGGTTTAAGACTTAATTTCATCCAATTTCCACATCCGGTTTACTGTAGTAACAAAACGCCTTGGTATGTCGTAAACTGTTTAACGCCGCTGTCGGCAATATAAATATCACAAATTAAAACATTGGCAAACAAATGAGGTGTACTGAATTAGGCTCATCCTCAAATGATATAATAAAATTGAACGCCGATGCTGGATTAACAGAGATTATACGATGTCGCAAAACGTAGCTAAGGTGATGACGAACGATTTATGGCGATGGATGCCTGTCGTGAATAATTAATTTTCTAATTACTACAGAGCACGATCAGCGGGTCGTATAGATTCCATATAAGGATACAACCCGTGAATTAATACCCAATCAGATTATTACATACCAACTGATATATGTAACATGATAAACACACTAAAACTTTCAAGATAGTTCTTAAATATTAAATTGCATCAATGGGGAATTACAATTATAACAGCTTAACAGGTCAAATTATGTTCGCTGAATGACTTCATTTAACATGTTCAGTAATTAAAATACTTTAGCCTATATCCGAAAACAATCTCACTTTCAAAATGTCGATCTTGCAGCATGATTTGTTTACTTAAGTGATACACGCATGCAACAAGGAAAGCTGATTTTACTAAATCTGAATATGGCTTGTTTCCGGTTGTATCCATGTTCTAATGTACAACTTAATGTATCATTCTTTTCCATGTAAGTTAATGATGACAAATCATGTGATTCTCAGAACTGGAATTCTCTGCAAGCGCCGCTAGATGGCGTGATCAACTCTCGTAAATCTCCGTATGTATTCGTTCAATGTTCACACGGAAACAAACTTGATGCCTTTCAATGTCAATCTGCTGCATAATGCCTATTCCATTAGGAACTGCTTAAAGGTATGCATTTTGCTGAAATGTGACGTATGGCCGGGATTAGATCGGCTTCAACTATCAGTTATCCTATCCAGATAGGCAAAATTCCATTACTTACATATATTTAGTAGATACAACGTATTGTCTATCTGGGGGATTGGAAGTGGAAAGTCTGTTTGCTTGTGGTGATGTGTTTGGAAACAGAATAGTCTAGAGATTTTGTCACTATATGTAGGTCCTAGAAAACCTTTATAGCATATTTTCACAGAAAAAACTTGGATATAGGAAAATAAATCAAGCGTTAATAGTTGATAATGTTCAGTGTGCGATGTATTTAGAGTCTGCATGGGAACCCCCCCCCCATGAATTATCCGCTTTTATGACGCCTGTTTCTCTACAGGCGACATTTATGATAGCTATAAAGGGGTCATTCTATGTTTGTCTGACCATGCACTTATAAAACGTCTCACATAAAGTGATATTGTACACACTTATAAAAATCAAAGAAAAATAATGATACAGAATCGTTAAATGTATAATATATCATTCATTATTTATGCACAGAGCAAGCAACTCGGATTTATGTTAGTTATGTTGTTTTATTGACAAAATATATTATACCGAGCGCAAATACACATACGCCGTTATAAATAGGACAACGACTTCAGAATCTAGTTTCTTCTTTAGAAAATCTGGCAAATCATTGCATTTCGTCCTCATCGTTACATAGGGTATATTTCATGTCGTTAGATACAGCATATATAGTGCTATATTGCTCTAATGTTTTGTGTTTTCACGTTTGTCAATCTGACCTTACATGTTTTCTTTGAATTCATTATCAGTTTTCCACAAGCTCAAACATACCTATATACGAGGAGGACTGAAGCAAACATAACGAAATTATATTTACATAACCTTAGAAGATCGACTATCTTTACACATACTACTTGAGTTTCAATCAGGTGATATACAACAAGAAATGATAAAATCGGAGCTGAGCACAGAAAACATAAACATCACAACACATCTACAAGGAGCAATGCCCACACAACTCATAAAACTGATTTAAAACTAAAAATTGAGCAAATCCAACTGATTGCACGGTCATGTTATTTCTTAAAACCATGTTACTGACTTATATAACTCTAAACCTTATTGGTTTTTATTTGTTCACTTCCATAGAAACGGAACGGAAATATATTCAAGAAATATGAGAATATATGAGATTATATGAGAGTTTATATCAGCCAGACCAGCAACAATGGATATGTTTATTAGTAGATTAAATGCTATCCTGTCAAACATAATTATACTAATGCCTAGTCTATAGGTCAGTGTTCCCGGATAGTTTTATTGGATGACAATTCCCTGGATACATTAACTAATGTATAATGTAGATCCAATAAAATAAAAACAAATGTTATTACCATATACGTGTTCGAGTGTGTCGCTCATAGAAGACCATACATACATGTATAGCTATATATCGTGATCCACTGCAATATAAAACCAAACAACTTATTTTGGTTCGAATTCAAGTTTCATTTACCTATACTGGTACGGCGTACATCGCTGCATGTTCCTGAATATATATGCATGGTAAATGTTCTTGCAGAGTGTCGTATGTTATATTTTGTATTGCAGTGTCATGTTATATCCCTATTTACTTTTCAAATGTGGATTGATTGGTATCAATACCAATTATCAGACTTTTAGGCCCACATCCACTTATGCCAGTTGTATACATTAGCATTGTTGGTTTATATGCACACTGTTTTTATGACCGTACCACTGATGATTTGATCGTGAACTTTCAAAACAATAGTTCGCATTATATTATAAGTTGGAGTATTATGTAACGTCATTTGATAGACTATTTTAAACCATGTCGCAAAATTGCATGGCATTCAACAGTTACCTTGTGTAACTGTTGTTCCTTTTTGCTGTTTTTTTCCTAATACCCGATGGGCTGTTATCTTTATGATAATGTTCGTTTTTTTTCCGCATGTCTTTCATCTCAACCCTTGAACAAGATAAAACTTTCACAAGTGATGGTTAATACATGAATGTAGCCATCCGCACAATTTACGATATGCTCAAATGTTTCAATCCCCCCCAATTCATTTCTTAGCTCACACGCGCGTTCACAACCTAATAATGTAAAGTAAATATAGCTCTAGGACTCGTTGTGCCGAGCTTTATTTGCCAGTCAGCGTTCTGCTGAATATGTTACCCTTTTGTTTGCATCCACCCGGAATTGAACCCGAATCGCTGGATGAGGCTACATTGTACCATCGCGCTTACCATTGAGCTACTGAGGTCTTGTTTCGTGATCACGTAACTGACTGCTCTAAACGTAACAACAAAACATGCGGTACATAGAACCTGAATTAACACCTTTATCCAAAACTTATTTTACTAATGTTGGTTTAACGGGTCATGAAATAAAAAGTTAGTCCAATGAGTGTTTTGTCCAGTGTCAGATTTACCTATAGGTAGGTTCCATACGACTGATCTCATGTTTGTGAAATTTAACTTGTAAACATCAGCATACTAGAATGTTATCAGATCTTGGAACTCGTGTAACATGGTTAGGTATAAGAAAACTATTTAGGTTAATGATTGATTAGTGTAAGGGCGTATCAATTATTCATAGCAAATTACTCGTCGGTTAAATGACATACATGTATTACCCCGTTTCATCTACTCCAGAGTGATTAACTGATTATAGCTATTTCTGGTCTCTAACTGATCATGTCTTTGACAATATCAACAATTAGTGAATAGTGTGCATTTCTACATAAGTATATGGACTACTACATAATTTTGCGACATTTGCTGACCATTTTTAAATTCAGAGCAGAATATCTAATTACTCATGTCTAAAACACTACCCGTCTTATATTCAGTACATACATAAAAAAGCAACAACGACCGCACATTTTACTTACCATGTTAGTATACGCGTAGTTGCTAGAGTGCAGAGCAGTCACCTGATATATCGGATATGTATATAATTGTGAAGTGCAAAAGAATATGTTTTTCATATTTTTTGCGCTATATAAATGCAATGTATTTGCAATGGACAATCATTTTCGATTTTGGACATGTTCTCCACAAGTAAATAAGTTATGAGTCGCTTGTAAAAAACAAAAGCAAGTTAAGCATTATGAACATGGTTGATAATTGGAATACCATAGCAGTTCAGTTACAATGAGCGCAGTTTACTAGTATTTAGCAGAAAAAGTGTTGACAAAAGATTTAGTTGAGAAACTGCCATATTAGGAACTTGGGTACTCACTTGGTAATATATTTCCTCTATATGTCGAGTTTGGTTGGTTGCGATTTCACTCAAAATAAACATTTAAATTTAACAATAAACGTTAAAACTAATAAATTATCACAACACTTTCACAATCTGAATTCCAATATTCGGCGATAAACACGTTTTCAATCCCAAACTTGTTTATAAATGTCGGTTATTTAATTTGCACCATGTTAATGCGGAGATCCGATATCTTACAACGCTCGCTAACCATTCATCAAGTCTAGAATTACATAACACAATACGTGTAGCAGTCTCTAATTACGATTTAACGAAATCCCGTGAATACATCAGTACGGCCTACGACAGAAAGCTACATTTATCAACAATTGAAAACAGCTGGCTAATGACAGCCTTTACATGCAGCTATTACAATGAATTCTCTGCGCGTATGTCAGTTAGATTTATAGCGATTTTTTTACTAAAATGTTAAACATGTCCAGACCTCATCAATGTCAATTCAGTTCCAAATACAACATTACCATAGCCAATGGCAAACTGATAATAGCCGGTTGAAACATAAATTATGTTTCTCCAAATTTACATCACTTGGATATTCGAATTTTAGACTCGGGTGTAAACTTCGTCGGGAAACACTTTCCACTTAGTATAGCCTGTAGTTTCATAGTTAACGTTTTCTCAAATTGGTTGCATTAATATTGCTTCGAATAAACGAAAAGTTCTTATCCAATGTAACATAATTCATAAAAGGAATACACCTGAAACAACATTTCTTGTATGACCTTTGTCACACACCTATGACCATAACCTTGGACGTCACGACACCGGTGGCTCTTAGCCAGTACAGTACGTTTCTCCTACCGACATATGTACACTCATTAAATGTTATAAGTACACCAACACAGTACATAGCGTTACCGTGCAAATAGTCGGACGGTCGACATGCCGAATGTTTTTTCAACAATAACTCCAAAAAGATTCGACCTAGGCTTCTAAAATTTTAAGTGGAGATTATTCATCCTCCACAGACGGCCCGACTCAATTTCAAGGTAATTTGGATCAAAGGTCAAACTCACCATGACCTTTGAACACACAACAATCACTGGTTCACACCATAAGAAATATAGGATCTTAGATAGTAAAACTTTACAGAGAGGTTGCTGATCATCAGATGTAGGCTCCTACTAATTTTGAGGTCGATAGGTCAAAGGTCAAGGTCGTGGTGACCCTAGCTACACTAGGCAAATTACTGCCATGAGACGTGTATGTTTCACAAACCTCTCTTATACGGTCTGTTATCGTAATTCTTCCGGTTTTGTGTTTTCCTGGTTTGGGTATTGATGGACAATGTGTATGTAACATTCTTAGAGTTCTTGCGAAAAATCATTTGTTTTGCACGTGCATTTTGCATAATGTAAAAAATCACGGTTCAATGCTCGCAGTGTGCGAATTGTAATCATCGAATTATCGGATGTTGCTGCTATACTACTCGCATGAAGACATGCAAAAAATGAACATGATATCATGCATAATAAAAAAGATATACGCATTACATGTTGGTGTACTTATAACATTTAACAAGTGTATATAGATCTGTGCAACGTTATTACCATCTTGAAATATTTGCATTTCTGCTGACTGTATGAACAAATGTAATGGGAAACCAGACTAGATATGTACTGTTTACAACTTTATTAATACGTTTTAACAAGTATTGACATCTCCACAAATCTATTAACTTGCAAGACGCTTCATCTATATTTGGAGCAGTAGGTGCCTCTTACATTCGGCAACCAATAGCGCATGTCAACAATAGTGATATAGTGAGACTCGGTGTTGATGGATACGGTGCTAATGGCCAGAAATGACGACATTATTTTTAAAGGAACAATATCCCTTGGCTACAAATACAACGTTATTTTCTAAAACTGTCACGCGAACGAAGTTTTGTGGTGAATTAAAAGCATGAATATGCAAAAAAGCACTTTACGATTTTTGGAAATTTGACATCATCTCTGTTTGGTTAATTAACTGATATGGTCAAAACATAACTTTTCCCCAGAATATACGGAATATATCGAAATTAGAATATTTTTCATCGCTGAGAAAAGAAAATCATTACACTTGTGTAGTCATATTTGAATACAAAATGGCATGCATTAATTTCTTGTCACTTTAAGATAATGTATTTTGTGTTTGAGTATAGTACTCTATTTCTAATTTGTATATTAACATTGTGGGTAATTCGATAATATTGAGTGTATAATATGGATATATACATTTATTCATCCATTTAAAGAAACAACCTTGAACATAATTAAATAGCGTTTCAAATATATCTTCGTTATTTGTACTGTTTAGGCACAAATGTAATAACACAGCATTGGCATACATCAGAGAAGCAAGTTTGGCATATGTCACATAAAAATATATCAAGACAAAATGATTAAATTGAAACAAAATAAAGTGCTTCCCCCAAGTCCATGGAGATGACAGTTAGGGTTATATAGAAATTATGATGCCCTCATGACTCGATAAAATAACATATAATAACATTGTATTTATCACATGTGAATTGAAAGCTGAGTTGAATGGCGTAACATTATAAATTGATACTGACAACTGGCAGTTATGCCATCACAAACTGTGATACCATACACACGTTCAACATCGAATTGCATAAGTAGAAATAGACCTACGGTGTTTTGAATCAATAATGATGTTTTTGTTTTTAAAAAAAAACTAACTAAAATATACAATTTCAATTTTCAAATTTAATTCATCACACACGACAACGACACGTAAATCGTTAGCTAAACATACCGAGAACTGTTTATTATTCAAATAGTGAAATTCATCACGGAGTTATATTGAAAAGCATTTTAGTATATTTTAATGATGCACGTCATATTGTAACATAGTCAGGAAGTCGTGATTGTCTTCGTGTAACATTCAAAGAAGTCGCACTAGTTTTTGTCTAGATAACCATACACTCTTGTCATATTGACTTATATTGTCGTGGCGATTGAAAACAGCAAACATTATAAGTTGAGTGTGATTAATTTATTTTGAAGACGTTCGTTCGCACTAGCTTTATTAGTATAAACGACTACCATCAACTGCCAGACTTATAAATGGTCCGACAAGTTGTGGAGGTTTTATTGTACTGATAGGATTCATAAAATGGACCGATTTAACACACAAACAATAAAAGGCTTAGCAATGGCTTTCCAATATGCTAATTTGTCGATGCAGGAATTACTGGGCTTTGTATTACTGTGGGACTAATTTAGTTCCATCTGTATGCATTTGTGCTTTTATATTTGTTTCTATGTGATAGGAACATCTTACCAGTAAAAAAGATTTTGTTCGATTCATGATGGACACTACTTGAGCTGAACATAGGGTACCAATGGCCAATTAAATTGCTCGGATATAGTAGTAATAACGATGATTCAATATTATAAAACAAATTTTGAATTGATTCCTCTTCCTTCAATCCCTCTTAGCGTTTGATACCATGTTGGATTAGAAGTTCGATAGCTACATAAACGACAAATGCAGAAAATTAAATATACTGAACAAGTTTCACGAAACCTACATGTATACCAAAGGACATATATTAATGAGCCTAATGACACAAATGTTAGTTTTAAGCTGGCTTGATTATCATATTATCTTACAGGGTGGTCGTAATGTCACGGCGACGTTTTCACACAACCTAACACTATTTTATATCTCATTAGGTTTCCTTGCATTCCGTCATATCTGCATGCAGCAACACCCTCACATAAAAATCGCACCCATTTAAGAAATTAAGAAATAATTGCGTCAAGATAGTTTCATTACGAAACCATTTATCGCAATTAAACACTGAGATAATTTCTTATCAACCAATTTAATGTGCAGTTTTATATTAATAACGCATGTTTGTTTACTAAACTCAATTACATTCATGTCAAGGGCATTAAAAGAAAATAGCATTCTTTACACAATTCACTATTACCCGTATAGTATTGATTTACAAAAACAAGAATTTAGAAATAACGAACGACTGCGTAGGAATCTAACTTCTCAATGTCTAGAGAGCGCTATAGTTCCTGATGCAAGAAATCGAGTTTGGCGTAAATAAAGAGCTTGCTCCAGCAACATCCTGGCACGAAATTACCAATAAATGGACATAAAATGACTATTAAATTCAGGTTTATGACTTAATTTCATCCTATTGCGACATCCGGTTTACTGTAGTAACAAAACACCTTAGTATGTCGTAAAATGTTTAACGACGCTTTTCGGTAATATAAATATAACAAATTAAAACATTGGCAAACAAATCAAGCGTAATGAATTAGGCTCATCCTCAAATGATATAATAAAATGTCGATGTGGATTTACACAGATTCCACGATGTCGCACAACGTAGCTAAGATGATGGTGAATGATTTATAGCGATGGATGCCTGTCGTGAATAATTAATTTTCTAATTACTACAGAGCACGATCAGCGGATGGTTTAGATTCCATATAAGGATATATGCCGTGAATTGATACCCAATCATACCAACTTATATATGTTACAATGTACATGATAAACACACTAAAACTGTCAAGAAAGTTCTTTTAAAAATATTACATTGCCTAATTGGGGAATTACAATTACAAAGGCTTAACTTAAAATTATTTCAAATTCAAATTATGTTCGCTGACTGACTTCATTTAACATGTTCAGTAATTAAAATAGTTTAGCCTATGTCTGAAAACAGTCTCGCTTTCAAAATGTCGAGTTTGCAGCATGATTGGTTTACGCATGTACAATCTCAAGCGATATTCGCATGCAACATGGAAATTTGATTTTACTTAACCCGAATATGGCTTGTTTCCGGTTCATTCCATGTTCTAATGTACAACGTAATGTATCATTCATGTCCTTGTAAATTAATGATGCTAAATCATGGGATCCTTAGACCTGGAATTCTCTGTTAGCGCCGCTAGATGGCGTGACCAACTCTCGTAAATCTCCGTATGTATTCGTTCAACGTTCACACGGGAACAAATTTGTGCCTTTCAATGTCAATCTGCTGCATAATTCCTATTCCATTATGAGCTGTTTGGAGATATGGATTTTGCTGAAAGGTGACGTATAGGTGGGATTAGACCGGCTTCAACTATCAGTTATCCTGTCCAGATAGGCGAAAATCCATTACTTACGTATATTTGATAGGTATAACGTTATGTCCATCAGGGGGGATTTGAAGTGGAAAGTCTGCCGGATAGGGTATATGTGTATGGAAACAGTCTATGGACTGCGTGTATGTAATTATTTGTTGGTTCTAGAAACGTTCATGGTATATTTTAACAGATAGAACTTGGATATAGGGAAATACATCATGGGTCAATAGTTGGTACCGTTCAGTATACATTGTTTATGGTGTCTGCATTGGAAAATGTAACCAGAAATTGCCCATTTTTATGACGCTTTGTTCTCTACACTAGACAATTATGGAAGCTATAAAGCGGTCATTTTATGTTAATCTGACCATGCACTACAGAATTCAGCTTTTCCCGTGAAACTACTTTAAGAATCACTCGTCCATAGCGGAAAAGCCTTAAACCGCATTTTCTCGCGTGCTTATTGGTGGCTAGAGATTGGCTCGCATATTTTGCAAGCATTTTGAAGAATATGGATGGATTAGTCAAAAAAAAATAATACCTAGTAGAAAACATGGTGCATATGTCACAGGAAGACTCCGAAAGATCGGTCGCTATGCTCAAGTGTGGGGTATCCGTACTAAAAGTCAAAGTTTCGATGATTTAAATTACCGAAGTCATTATTGCATTCATTTAACACAAGTTTGAATACATATACACCTGTTAAGAAAAATATAATGCATAAGAAATCATAGGATGTAAGTTAAATGTTTAAGTCAAGCGTGATAACTCTTGAATATTTATCCTCACTTTTTGAGATTAATCACCAAACTGTTACTGTATTACTGTATATTACTGAACTAGTCTACATGCTCAAGTAATGATGTTCATTAATATTTAGACGTAAATTGCATATTCCATTAGGAGCTGTTTGGAGATATGCTTTTTGCTGAAATGTGAATTATGACCGGGATAAGACCGGCTTCAACTATCAGTTATCCTGTCCAGATAGGCAAAATTCCATTACTTACATATATTTAGTAGATAGAACGTATTGTCTATCCAGGGGATTGGAAGTGGAACGTATGTTGGCTTGTGGGGATGTGTATGAAAACAGTATGGTCTAGAGATAATGTCATTTTAATTATGTAGGTCCTAGAAAACCTTAATAGCATATTTTCACAGAAATAATTTGGATATAGGAACATAAATCAAGCATTAATAGTTAATAATGTTCAGTGTGCGGTGTATATAGAGTCTGCATGGGAAAAAACCCGTGAATTATCCACTTTTATGACGCCTGTTTCTCTAAAGGCGACATTTATGAGAGCTATAAAGGGGTCATCCTATGTTAATCTGACCATGCACTTATAAAACGCCTCACATAAAGTGATATTATACAGACTTATAAAAATCAAAGACAAATAATGGTACAGAATCGTTAAATGTATAATATATCATTCATTATTTATGCACAGAGCAAGCAACTCGGATTTTATGATAGTCATGCTGTTTTATTAACAAAATATATTATACACATACGCCGTTATATATAGGACAACGACTTCAGAAACTAGTTATTTCTTTAGAAAATCTGGCAAATCATTGCATTTCGTCCTCATCTTTACATAGGGTATATTTCATATCGTAAGACACAGCATATATAATGCTATATTGCTCAAATGTTTTGTGTTTTCACGTTTGTCAATCTGACCTAACCTGTTTTCTTTGAATTCTTTATCAGTTTTCCACAAGCTAACAAATACCTATATACGAAGAGGACTGAAGCAAACATAACGAAATTATATTTACATAACCTTAGCCGATCGACTATATTTACACATACTGTACCTGAGTTTCAATCAGGTGATATACAACAATAAATGATAAAATCGGAGCTGAACACAGAAAACATAAACATCACAACTCATCTACAAGTAGCAATGCGCCTACAACTCATAAAACTGATTTAAAACTCAAAATTGAGCAATCCAACTGATTGCACGGTCATATTATTTCTTAAAACCATGCAACTGACTTATATAACTCTAAACCTGATTGGTTTTTATTTGTTCACTTCCATAGAAACGGAACGGAAATATATTCAAGATATATAAGAATATATGAGATTATATGAGAGTTTATGTCAGCCAGATCAGCTACAATGGATATGTTTATTAGGAGAATAAATGCTATCCTGTCAAACAAAATTATACTAATGCCTAGTCTATAGGTCAGTGTTCCCGGATAGTTTTATTGGATGACAATTCCCTGGATACATTAACTAATGTATAATGTAGATCCAATAAAATAAAAACAAATGTTATTACCATATACGTGTTCGAGTGTGTCGCTCATAGAAGACCATACATACATGTATAGCTATATATCGTGATCCACTGCAATATAAAACCAAACAACTTATTTTGGTTCGAATTCAAGTTTCATTTACCTATACTGGTACGGCGTTCATCGTTGCATGTTCCTGAATATATATATACATGGTAAACGTTCATGTAGAGTGTCGTATGTTATATTTTGTATTGCAGTGTCATGTTATATCCCTTTTTACTTTTTAAATGAGGATTGATTGGTATCAATACCAATTATCAGACTTTTAGGCCCACATCCACTTATGCCAGTTGTAATCATTAGCATTGTTGGTTTATATGCACACTGTTTTTATGACCGTACCACTGATGATTTGATCGTGAACTTTCAAAACAATAGTTCGCATTATATTCCAAATGTTGGAGTATTATGTAACATCATTTGATAGACTATTTCAAACCATGTCATGGCTGTTATATTTATGATAATGTTCGGTCTTTTATTCTCCGCATGTCTTTTATCTCAACCCTTGAACAAGATAAAACTTTCACAAGTGATGGTTAATACATGAATGTAGCCATCCGCACAATTTACGATATGCTCAAATGTTTCATTTTCCACTAATTCGTTTCTTTGCTCACACGCGCTTTCACAGGCAACCAGCCTAATAATTAAAGTAAATATAGCTCTAGGACTCGTTGTGCCGAGCTTTATTTGCCAGTCAACGTTCTGCTGAATATGTTACCCTTTGTTTGCATCCACCCGGATTTGAACCCAAATCGCCAGATGAGGCTACCAGCGCGCTTATCATTGAGCTACTGAGGTCTTGTTTCGTGATCACGTAACTGATTGCTCTAAACGTAACAACAAAACCAGCGGTACATAGAACCCGAATTAACACCTTTATCCAAAACTAGTTTTCTACTAATGTTAGTTTAACGGGTCATGAAATAAAAATGTAGTTCAATGAGTGCTTTTACCAGTGTCAGATTTATCTATAGGCAGGTTCCATATGACTTACATCATGTTTGTTAGATTCAACCACTAAACACCAACCTGCTACTTTTTTCAGAACTTGGAACTTGTGGTGTAACAAGATATGATATAGAAGAAGTAGTAAGGTTAATGATTGATTACTGTAAGGATGTATCAATTATTCATAGTAAATTACTCGTCGATTAAATGACATACATGTATTACCCCGTTTCATCTACTTCGGAGTGATTAACTGATTATAGCTATTTCTGGTCACTAACTGATCATGTATTTGACAATACTAACACTTATTGAACACGTGTATTTCTTCAAAGTATATGAAACCTTACATGATTTGCAAAATGTGTTGACCCCTTTCAAATTCAGAGTAGAATATCTTATTTCTCATGATTTAAACTTTATACGTATTATATTCAGTTCATACATAAAAGAAGCAACAACGACCGCACATTTTACTTACCATGTTAGTATACGTGTAGTTGCTACAGTGCAAAGCAGTCGATATGTACATACTTTGTGAAGTGCAATAGAATATGTTTTCATATTTTTTGCGCTATATAAATGCTATGTATTTGTATAGGGCATCCGTTTCGATTGTGGACATGTTATCCACAAGTGAATAAGTTGTGAGTCGCTTGTAAAAAAAACAAGTTAAGCATAATGAGCATGGTTGATAATTGGAATTTTATAGCAATTCAGTTAAAATGAGAGAAAGTGTTGACAAAAAGATTTAGTTGAGAAACTATCATATTAGAAACTTGGGTACTCACTCGGTAAAATATTCCCTTTCCTAGTTGCGTTTGTTCAATTGTAATTTGCAATAGAAAATAAATTAAATTTAACAAAGGCAAATAAATTATCACATAACTTTCACAATCTGAATTCCAGTAGTTGCCGATAAACACGTTTTCAATCCCTAACTTGTTTATAATTTGCAACATGTTAATGCGGAGTTCCGAGATCTAACATCACTCGCTAACGATTCATCAGGTCTAGAATTACATAACACAGTACGTGTAGCAGCCTCTAATTACGATTTCACGAAAGCCCGTGAATACATCAGTACATCCTTCGACAGAAAGTTACATTAACCAACAATAGAAACATCTGGAAAAAGTATGTGTAGCTAATGTCACCCTTTACATGCAGCAATTACAATGCATTCTCTACGTATAAGTCAGTAAGATTCATGACGAGTTTAACTAAAATGCTCAACATGTCAAGACATCATTAATGTCAATTCAGTTTCAGATAGATATTTACCAAAGCCAATGGCAAACGAATAATAGTTGGTTAAAACTTTAATTTACGTACATCATAATTAAATATATACATATATTTCATCCATTTTACGTCGGTTGGGGGTTCGAGTTTCAGATTAGAATGTACATGTAAGGATGTGATATCCATTTAGCTTGTAGTTTCACACCGTTTTATTTTACTAGTTGGAATGATATTGATTAAGCACCACAGAAAGTTCATTTGCTTGCCTTTTAGCGAGTACCTTACTTTTTGTATCGGCACATGTATGTATTTCTGAGTAACGTTATGTGTTTCTGGAAATATATGTTTGTCTGCAGACCTACTCCGTGTGTACATTCATGTGTGTACTAATATATTGAGTGACTACCAGACTAAATGTGTACCGTTGACAACTTGATTAATACGTTTTAAAAAAGTCTTGACATGTTTGCAAATCCATTATACTTGGACGCTTAAAGACGCTTTATCAATATTTAAAGAAGTAGGTGCCATGCGTACGACTGAACTCTTTCTTTCGGCACCCACTGGCATATGTCACAACTAGTGATATAGTGAGACTCATGGTGATACGGTGTTAGTGGCAAAAGTTGTCCTTTTGAAAGGAACCTAATCCCTTGGCTACAAACATAACGTTATTTTTTAAAACTGTCACAGGGAAGATGTTTTCTGGTACATTTAAAAATACCTATACATGTATGCAAAAAGGCACTTTACGACTTTTGGAACATTGACAATTCCGTATTATGTATTTTCAGGCATCCACAGAACGTGACTATTTCCGTCAAATATCAGTATTGTAGAATATTATCAGCAATATCAAGTGAAAATAGTATAATGCAATCAACAAACTCCACTGACCTATATTTAGACTAACGACTTGGATTATTTAGTAAATTCGACGTCACAACTCCAACGGGTTTGTTCGCCGTTGTATTACCCCCCCCCCCCCAATATACCATATCAAAATAAGCATGTTCTTCATCGGTGATAGGGTATGTTATATGTGATTACGCAAATAAATGATATGCAGTATATTTGATGTCTTGTCACTTTAAGACCATGAATTATGTGTACAATAACATGTGGGTAATGTTGAGTGTGTATTATTGATATAGACAATCATATAGCCATGCCATGTAATAACATTGAAATGTATTCAATAGTATTTGAAATATGTCTTAATTATTGATAAAGTTTAGTTCTAAGATAGAACTGTAATTATACAGCAAATAATCAAGTTTGGCATATGTCACATAAACACACATTGATTCTAAGCTAATACAATTGAAAAAAAATACAATGTTTCCCATGTCCATAGAGATAACATATAATAACACAGTATTTATTAGATGGGAAGTGCAAGCTGAATGTAATCATAACATGATGCTATGGTATTGGCATGTGACGGTTACGTAACTGTCGAAGTATACTATACACCCATTCAACATCAGAATAACAATAGAAATCTTCTTAGGCTTATTGGTCTTTTGAATCATGTGTTATAATTAAAAGAAGTCGTAATTATTTAAACCTTTCGGTCAAGGATAACCCATTAAAGTGCAAGCACTTATTTCCAATAGGGCCCTGAAGAGACAGTGAGTAGAGGAGACAGTGAGGAGATACCAGGTATCCAGACACGCTGTCCTAGCTCGTTCCGAAGAGATACCCTGGTTCTTTAAGTTAAACGTGCTTGGTGTACACGCGATACTACGTCTTGGTTGTCAACCAGTTCATCTCTAGTTCATCTGTATTCCGTTCACTCATAGCAAGAGTGTCGTCTGCATCATAATGTCGAAACAAAACGTTTACCAGTTCTTGCTTAGATTGCAATACAACTTATCATAATGACAGTCTTCATCTTATGCTCTGGATGCGATGGAAAACAGCAAGCACTATATGTCGAGAATGATTAATTTAGTTTGTACAATTTATTTCACTCTAGCTTGGAATACATTATTATTAACGACTACCACGAACTGGCAGACCATATAGAACCATACATACCGCCTACAATATGACAATACACAGTCGATATAATCAGAGATAAAACAATAAATGGTCCGACAAGTAGTGGAGGTTTTAGTGTACTGATAGGACTCATAAAATAGAGACCAATTTAGCACCCAACTAATAAAAACCATAATCATATATAGTGTATTTCCAATATGCTAATTGAGTTCATGCAGGAATTACTGGACATTGTATTATTGTGGGACTAATTCAATTCCATTTGTATGCATTTGTGCTTTTTAAATTCGTTTCTAAGTGATAGGAAACATAACACCAGTAAACAAAGTTTTGGTTCGATTCATGACGGACACTACTTCAGTTGAACATCGGGTACCAGTGGCCAATCAAATTGCTAGGATATAACAGTAATATCGATGATCCAATATCATAAAATAAATATTGAATTGATTCCTCTTCCTTCAATACCTCTTAGCGTTAGATACCATGTTGGATAAGAAGTTCGATAGCTACATAAACGCCAAATGCAGAAAGTTAAATATACTGAACTAGTTTCACCAAACCTGCATGCATATTAAAGGACATCAATCAATGAGCTTAATGATTGAAGCTTTAGTTTTTAGCTGGTTTAATTATTGAATTATTTAGCATGGTGGTCGTACATGTAATGTCAAGGCGACGTTTTCACAAAACCGTACGCTGTTTTATTTCTCACTTAGTTGTCCATGCCTTCTGTCATTACTGCAAACCCCTCACATAAAACCCGCACACATTTATTTGCCTTTTTAGAAATGATTGCGTCAAGAAAGTTTCATTACGAAACCATCTATCGCAATTAAACACTGAGAGAATTTCTTATCAATCAATTTAATGTCGAGTTGTATGCCAATAACGCATTTTTGATTACAAAACTCAATTACATTCATGTCAAGGACATTAAAATAAATCAGTAATTTGTACACAATTACAATTACCCGTATAGCTAAATGTATCTATCCACCAGTATTGACTTTAAAAAGAATTAAGAAAAAAGCGACTGTCTGCGTACGAATCTAACTTCTCAAATTCTAGAGGGCGCTGTTTATTTTTCAAATGCAAGAAATCGAAGTAATTTGAAAGTTTTGCGTAAATAATGAGCCTGCTCCAGCAACATCCTGGCCCGAAATTACCAATAAATGGAAATAAAATGACTATTTAATTCAGGTTTAAGACTTAATTTCATCCAATTTCCACATCCGGTTTACTGTAGTAACAAAACGCCTTAGTATGTCGTAAAATGTTTAACGACGCTGTCGGCAATATAAATATCACAAATTAAAACATTGGCAAACAAATCAGGTGTACTGAATTAGGCTCATCCTCAAATGATATAATAAAATTGAATGCCGATGCTGGATTTACACAGATTCTACGATGTTGCAAAACGTAGCTAAGGTGATGGTGAATGATTTATGGCAATGTATGCCTGTCGTGAATAATTAATTTTCTAATTACTACAGAGCACGATCAGGGGTTTGTATAGACTCCATATAAGGATATATGCCGTGAATTGATACTCAATCAGGATATTACATACCAACTGATATATTTATGTTACATGAGAAACACACTAAAACTGTCAAGATAGTTCTTAACGATCAACTTGCCTCAATGGGGAATTAAAATTACAAAAGCTTAATTTGTCACGTTCACTGACTGACTTCATTTAACATGTTCAGAAATTAAAACAGTTTAGCCTAAATTCGAAAACAGTCTCGCTTTCAAAATGTCGAGTTTACAGCATGATTTGTTTACGCTTGTACACTCTCAATTGATATACACATGCAACAAGGAACGCTGATTTTACTTCACCTGGATTATGGCTTGTTTCCGCTTATTTCCATGTTCTAATGTACAACGTAATGTATCTTCCATGTCCTTGTAAGTTAATGATGATATATCATATGATTCTCATAACTGGAATTCTGTGAAGCACCGCTAGATGGCGTGATTCTCAGACCTGAAATTCTCTGCAAGCGCCGGTAGATGGCGTGATCAACTCTCGTAAATCTCCGTATGTATTCGTTCAACGTTCACACGGAAACAAAGTTGATGCATTTCAATGTCAATCTGCTGCATAATGCATATTCCATTAGGGACTGTTTGGAGATATGCATTTTGCTGAAATGTGAATTATGACCGGGATTAGACTGGCTTCAACTATCGGTTATCCTGTCCAGAAAATGAGATAGGCAAAAATCCATTACTTACACATATTTGATAGATATATCGTAATGTCTATCAGGGGGGATTTGAAGTGGAAAGTCTGGCGGATCAGGAGATATGCATGGAAACGGTGAAGTCTAGAGACTATGTCGTTATCATGTGGTTCTATAAACGTTTATTGTATATTTTCACGGATATAACTTGGCTATATGATATACATCAAGAGTTGATAGTCGTTAATGTTCAGTAGCCAATGAATATGGGGTCAGCATTGGGAAATATAACCAGGAATAACCCAGTTTTATGACGCCTTTTGCTCTACAGCCGACACTTATGGGATATATAAAGCGGTCATCCTGGTATGTTAATCTGACCGTGCACTTAAAACCTCTGGCATAAAATATTATTATGCAGTCTTTTAACTAAGACAGAGTAAATATAATGGTACACTAGTGTTACTATTATACAAATGTATATCATTCAGTCTTTATACACAAAGCAAGTAACTTGGATATTATGTTATTTATCTCTATTTATTGAAAAACTATATAATACCGACAGCAAATAAACATACGCCATTATAAAGAGGACACCGACTTCAACTTCCTTCCTCAGACATAATGGCATATTAACGTACCTTTTCGTCATCTTGGTTTGACGTCTACTTCCGAACATATATATGCTTCATGTTCAATACTTTATTGCTAAAATGCTTTGTGCCGTTTTCGCACTTGTCAACCCGGCCTCGTATTTGTTGTTGGAATATATTATCTAACAGAACATTATGTTACAAATGCTGCTAGCAACAGTACATAGGGAGGTCTTGGTTGTGGAATGGCACTCAACATGACCTTGCCAAACAAACCCACTGAACAAAAAATGTTGTAGTCAGGTCATGTAAAAACTGAGCTATCGCAACCGATTGCACGAACATGTTATTTATTGTAACCAAGTAGCCGGCTTAAATAACTCGGAACCAGATTGTTTTATTATTGTTGACTTCTACATAAACAAAACGGAAACATAACCTGGATATAGAAGAGTATAATGAGAGTAGATGACAGTCAGATCCGCTGCAATGGATATGTTTATTAGTAGATTAAATGCTATCCAGTCAAATATCATTATACTAATGTTTGGTCTATAAGGTCAGTGTTCCCGGATAGTTTTATTGTATGACAATTCCCTGGATACATTAACTAATTGATATGTAGATGCTATAAAGTAAAAACAAATGTTATTACCATATAAGTGAACGAAGGTATCGTATAACTTTGCCAAACAAATTAATTACTGCCTACTCGTCCGTATGAAATGATGGTTTATTATGTTTTATGTTTAAAAATAAGGTTATTTATTAATGCATTTATTCATATTTTATGTGATTTCTGGTGAGGGTTGTTGTTTAGTATCTCCAATTATTGGGCGTGAGAGTAGCAGAAATAGCAGAATTTGCATCACATTTTCATTTTTATGTTGTTTGCACATTTCTTTTACATTTACTATTGACAGAATATGTTTTGAATAATCATTGATTGAAATTGCCTCAATATGTTAGGTGGAAGTTAGGTGACCAATTAGAAATTTTGTTCAGTGTACACCGACATAAAAACGTTATTCAAAACTATTTTCAACTAAAGGGTTTAAAACAGGACATGGTATAAAATGGTAGTTCAATGAGTGTTTTGTCCAGAGTAAGATATAAAGGTAGGTTCCATATGACTGACATAATGTTTGTGGGGCTTTACCAGTAAACATCAACATAGTAGTATGTTATCAGAACTTGGAACTCGTGTAACGAGATGGTATATAGGAGAAGTATTTAGGTTAATGATTGATTAGTGTAAGGACGTATCAATTATTCATAGTAAATTACTCGTCGTTTAAATGACATACATGTATTAGTCCGTGTTCGTCTACTTCAGAGTGATTAACTGATTGTAGCTATTTCAGGTCACTAACTGATCATGTCTTTGACAATATCAACAATTAGTGAATAGTGTGTATTTCTACATAAGAACATGGGGTGTTTAACAATTAATAGGACATTTTTCTTAACATAACGGCAAATCAGAAATCTCATGTTTTAAACAGTATCCGTATTATATTCAGTGCATCAATAAAAAAGAAACACTTATAGAATAATGTGTTTTTACATATGAAGTATATGAATTACTACATGACTTGTCAAATTTGTTGACCCTTTTCTAATTCAAGATATGGTAATGCTTACTCATGTTTTAAACATTATTGTATTCAGTACACAAAAACAGATACAAAAAGACTCTACATTACTTTCGTTGTTAGTATACGTGTAGTTGCTACAGTGTTAAATAGTCACTTCCAAGCTTACCACGATAAACATAGTTGATACATTATGCCTGGATTATCAAGCAGTTCAGATAAAATTAGCGCCGTTTACTAGTAGATATTTATAGCAGAGTAAGTGTTGACAAAAATATTAAGTTGAGAAACTGACAAATTAGAAACTTGGGTACTCACTCAGTAAATATTCCTCCTATATGTTGCGTTTGTGTGATTGCAATTTGCAATAAAAGTAAATTAAATTTAACAAAGAGTAATAAATTATCACATCACTTTCACGATCTGAATTCCAAAAGTCGCCGATCAACACATTTTCAATCCCGAAATTGTTTATAAATGTCGGTTACTTAATTTGCAGCATGTTAATGCGGAGATTTGAGATCTAACAAGGCTTGCTAACCATTCATCAAGTCTAGAATTACATAACACAATACGTGTAGCAGTCTCTAATTACGATTTAACGAAATCCCGTCAATACATCAGTACGGCCTACGACAGAAAGTTACATTAACCAACAATTGAAAACAGCTGGTAAAAGTATGTGTAGCTAATAACACCATTTATATGCAGCAATTACAATGGATTCCCTACGTGTATGTTAGGAGGATTTATGACGAGTTTTACTAAACGTTAACATGTCCAGACTACATTAAAGTCAATTTTGTTGCAGATACATAATTACCAGGGCTAATGGCAAACTAATTATAGTTGGTTAAAACTTAATTGTACTTACATCATAAATAATATACATTTCCCCAATTTTACATCGCTCGACAGGGCTGTATATGTATGTTAACTTCGTACGAAAAATCGATCAGTTTACCATGTAGTTCCCCACTAAACGTTATCCTTTACTGGTTACATTACTATTGCTTAAACAAATCGAAAAGTCCATATCCAATGAAGACTATGACCCTGACCTTTGACGTCACGACACCGCTTTGCTCTCAGCGAGTACCTATATATCTGTGCAACGTTATTTGAATCTTGAAATATCTGCTTCTCTGCAGACCTGCTCCATGTGTACAGGTCGCTGACTTTACGAATATATTGAGTGGAAAACCAGACTAGATATGTACTGTTGACAACTTGATTAATACGTTTTAAAACAAGTATTGACATCTCCGCAAATATATTTACTTGCAAGATGCTTTATCTATATTTGGGAAGAAGGTGCCATGTATAAGGTTGAACTCTTACATTCGGCAACCAATAGTGTATGTCACCAATAGTGATAAAGTGAGACTCGGTGTTGATGGATACGGTGCTAATGGCCAAAGTTGACGACACTATTTTTAAAGGAACCATAATTATCCCTTGACTACAAACACAACGTTATTTTCTAAAGCTATCACGCGAACGAGGTTTTGTGGTGAAATAAAAACATCAATATGGAAAAAAGGCACTTTACCTATTTTGGAAATTTGACATCATCTCTGTTTGGTTTATTCACCGATATCGTCAAAACATAACTTTTCCCCAGAATATACGGAACATATCGAAAATAGAATATTTTTCATTGCTAAGGAAAGAATATCATTAAACTTGGGTATGTCATATAAGGATACGAAATAGCATGCATTCATTTCTTGTCACTTTAAGATAATGTATTTTGTGTTTGAGTATAGTACTCTATTTCTAATTTGTATAATAAACTGGTGGGTAATTTTATAACGTTGAGCGTGTATCATGGATACATTTATACATCCATTTAATGTAACAACCTTGAACATAATTAAATAGCATTGACCATATATCTTCGTTATTTGTACTGTTTAGACACAAATGTAATAACACAGCGTTGATACATGTACGAGGGTTGTCCCAGTAAATCGTGTACTTTGCTAATAATTTTCTGAATTGACGTCACACGATTAAGATATTTTGCAGTTACCGTCATGAATTCATTACGTATCGAAATAGATTGTGAAAAGTGTACGAGAATGTTTAAAATGCACATCGTCAGTGATTAACCAACCCCATGTACGCAAATGCGGCGCAACCCATAAAACGCACCGTCATTCATTCATTTGATTTTCAATAATCTTTTAATTTTCATCTTTTTAATTAGTTATTGTACATAATTTTCACGTCGGCATTTACGTGTCTCTGTTTAGTGTCGTCACAGTAAATTTCAAATTAAAATTATTATTTTTGCGAGAAATAAGCTTGTTTGAATAACCACACTGAAAATATAAACGTGCGATAATTGCGACGTCAGGAGAAGAAACACCCGTAGAATAGCCGTGCACATTATAGTTTTGGGTTGGTATGTCGTCGAAATATAGTTTAAGACTCTAAAATGCACTGACGGGTACAACGTATTGTGTTTAAAACACAAATGGATTAATGTCGAGGAATATTTAATGATGTTTTGGACATCAGCGGGTTTAACATCCATCTTATCTACTGCGCCATGCCTTTCATGGGTTTTATTCTTCTCGCAATAGAAGGCATATGCTCGGGCTTTGTGATTCCCACTACGTGGGTTGGTTATTAAGATCTGAAAGCTGTTATATGGTGCATTGGACTGTGATGGTTTCGCAATTGTATATCAGAACAATGTTTAATGACATCGTAAGCATATTTAATACAATGAACAATAATTTAACATGAAGAAAAATGTTTTGCGTTATGACGTTCTAACTTTGACGTCACTGTGCGCCGCACTTGCATACCATGTGTATTAATAATGTTAACTGAATTTTTATTTCTTGATACATTTTCATGAAATTCCGGAGACCTACAAAGAATATATTGAATAATCATCAGTAAAAATTTGAAAGGAATGTTTTGAATACTTTTAGTGCAATGCGAAAAGTACACGATTTACTGGGACAACCCTCGTATACATCAGCGAATCAAGTTTGGCATATGTCACATAAAAATATATTAAGACAAAATGATAAAATTGAAACAAAATAAAGTGCTTCCCTCACGTCCATGGAGACGAAATTTAAGGTTATATAGACGTTATGATGCCCTCGTGACTCGATAAACTACCATATAATAACATTGTATTTATCACATGTGAATTGAAAGCTGAATTGAATGGCGTAACATGATGAATTGATACTGGCAACCAGCAGTAATGCCTTCACAAAATGTGATACCATACACACGTTCAACATCGAATTGCATTAGTAGAAATAGACCTACGGTATGTTGAATCAATAATGATGTTTTTGTTTTTACAAAACATAATTAAAATCTACAATTTCTCTGCTTGGCTTCATAAATGTTATATTAGAAAAGAACCACAAAATGTCATCTCTTCAAGCTTTGTTATTGCCTACTAACGTCACATCAATTCCTTCTACGACAGCAGCGAGCAAAGTATAATATATCTTCAAATATATCATTGGCATTGTACCAATTTCTTGTTTTATTTGGTCGTTTGGTTGTAGGATCATTCGTAATCAAGTATATGTAACCAGTAATGCAAATCTACTTCACCAAATTCTACAACGACACGTAAATTGTAAGCTAAACATAACGAAAACTTTTTACTATTCAAATAATTTTCGGTTGCATTAAATAGTGAAATTCTTCACGGAGTTATATAGAAAAACATTTTAGTACACACTAGTTTTTGTCTAGATAACCATACACTCTTGTCATATTGACTTATATTGTCGTGGCGATTGAAAACAGCAAACATTATAAGTCGAGTGTGATTAATTTATTTTGAAGACATTCGTTCACACTAGCTTTATAAGTATAAACAATAAATGGCACGACAAGTTGTGGAGGTTTTATTGTGCTGATAGGACTCATAAAATGGAGACCAATTTCACACAAACAATAAAAGGTTTAGCAATGTCTTTCCAATATGTTAATTTGTCGATGCAGGAATTACTGGGCTTTGTATTACTGTGGGACTAATTTAGTTCCATTTGTATGCATTTGTGCTTTTATATTTGTTTCTATATGATAGGAACATCGTACCAGTAAAACATATTTTGTTCAATTCATAAAGGACACTACTTGAGCTGAACATAGGGTAACAATGGCCAATTAAATTGCTCGGATATAATAGAAATTTCGATGATTCAATATTATAAAACAAATTTTGAATTGATTTCTCTTCCTTCAATCCCTCTTAGCGTTGGATACCGTGTTGAATACGAAGTTCGAAAGCTACATAAACGACAAATGCAGTAAAATTATATATACCGAAAAAGTTTCACCAAACCTACATGTATATTAAAGTGTATAGAGCTATATCGGAAGATATTTTTTTAAAAGTTTCCAAAACTGAAAGACAATTATGCTTTCATATCCATTAGATCATTTTTCGCTTCAGAAACTCTCTCTGCGATTTATTTGACATACAAACTGTCCATGTTCATACGAAAGTGTTCTAGAACACCCTATGAAACTATAAGAATTGTCTATTGTCCGACGATTGAATAAAAGTACACGGAACCAATCCAAAGTATTAATTTGCAATAAAGGTAGTCTAGTATCATACTAAAAACGATGCAAGTAATTATTTTGACATTGATTGAATGATTGTTAGAATATAGTTCTGTACACTTTAAAGGACATATATTAATGAACGTAATGACACAAGTTTTAGTTTTCTGCTGGCTTGATTATCAAATTATCTTACTGGGTGGTCGTAATGTCAAGGCGACGTTTTAACACAATCTAACACTATGTTATCTCTCAATTAGTTTTCCATGCAATTTGTTAATACTGCATGCAGCAAACCCCTCGCATAAAACCCGTACAAATTTATCTAGGCTTCTTAGAAGTAATTGCGTCAAAAAGGTTTCATTACGAAACCATTTATCGCAATTAAACACTGAGAAAATTTCTTATCAACCAATTTAATGTTGCGTTTTATGCTAATAACGCATTTTCATTACAGAACTCAATTAAATTCATGTCAAGGACATTAAAAGAAAAACGCAGTTGTTATACTTTTCACAATTACCCGTATAGTTAGCTGTATTTATCAACCAGTATTGACTTACAAAAAGAAGAATTAAGGTAAAAGCGAATGTCTGCGTAGGAATCTAACTTCTCAGAGGGCGCTGTCCTAATTTAAGATATCGAAGTAATTTGAAAGAGTTTTGCATAAATGATGAGCAAGCTCCAGCAACATCCTAGCCCGAAATTACCAATAAATAGAAATAAAATGTTTATTAAATTCAGGTTAATAACTTAATTTGATCCAATTACAACATCCGGTTTACTGTAATAACAAATTGCCTTAGTATGTCGTAAAATGTTTAACGACGCTTTCCGGCAATATAAATATCACAAATTCAAACATTGGCAAACAAAATAGGCGTAATGAATTGAGCTCATCTTCAAATGAAATAATGAAATTGAATGTCGATGCTGGGTTTACACACATTCCATCATGTCGAAAAAGGTATTTAAGGTGATGTTGGACGATTTATGGCAATGGATGCCTGTCGTGAATAATTAATTTTAATCAGCGGGTCGTATAGATTCCATATACTGTAACGATATATACCGTGAATTGATACCCAATCAAGTTATTACATACCAACTGATATATGTTACATGGTAAACACACTATAACTGTCAAGATAGTTCTTAAATAGTAATTGCATCAATGGAGATTAACAATTATAAAAGCTTGAATTGTCAAATTATGTTCGCTGACTGAGTTCATTTAACATGATCAGTAATTAAAATACTTTAGCCTCTTTCCGAAAATAATCTTACTTTCAAAATGTCGATCTTGCAACATGATTTGTTTACGCATGTACACTCTCAAGTGATATACACATGCAATAAGGAACGCAGATTTGTATATTTTCATGGATATAACTTGGCTATAGGGACATACATCAAGAGTTAATAGTCGTTAATGTCAGTAGCCAATGTATATGGGGTCTGCATTGGAAAATATAACCGGGAATTACCCTGTTTTATGACGCTTTTTTCTCTACCATCGACAATTATTGGAGCTATGGAGCGGTCATCCTATGTTAGTCGTACTATGCACTTAAAACCTCTCACATAAAATAATATTATGCAGTCTTTTAACAAAAGCAAAGTAAATATAACGGTACACTAGTGTTACTATTATACAAATGTATATCATTCAGTCTTTATACACAAAGCAAGTAACTTGGATATTTTGTTAGTTACGTGTATTTATTGCAAAACTATATACTACCGACAGCAAATAAACATACGCCATTATAAAGAGGACACCGACTTCAACTTCCTTCCCCAGACATCATGGCAAATTAACGTACCTTGTCGTCATCTTGGTTTGACGTCTACTTACGTACATATAGATGCTCCATGTTCAATACTTTATTGCTAAAATAGTTTGTGCCGTTTTCACACTTGTCAACCCGGCCTCGTATTTGTTGTTGGAATATATTATCTGCCAGAACTTTTTGTTACAAATGTTGCTATTAACTGTGCATGATGAGAACTTGGTTGTGGAATGGCACTAAACATGATCTTGCCAAACCAACCCACTGAACAAAAACTATTGCAGTCAGGTTATGCGCAAACTGAGTTATCGCAACCGATTGCACGAATATGTTATTTATTGTAACCAAGTAGCCGGCTTATAGAACTCCGGACCAGATTGTTTTATTATTGTTGACTTCTACAGAAACCAAACGGAAACATAACTTGGATATAGTGGAGTTTATCAGAGTAGATATCAGTTAACAAGCTACAATGGATATGTTTTTTAGTAGATTAAATGTTATCTAGTCAAACATCATTATACCAATGCCTAGTCTATACGGTCAGTGTTCCCGGATAGTTTTATTGTATGACAATTCCCTGGATACATTAACTAATTGATATGTGGATCCTATAAAATAAATAAAAACCTTTTTACCGTATAAGTGTACGAGTGTATGTCTCATAGAGTGTCATACAGAGAGGAATGCAACGTTGCTTGATTCTGGAAATAACTGTCTTTCTGCAGACCTACTCTATGTATATATTCGCAGTCTGTACAAGTATTTTGAGTCGGAAACCAGACTAGATCATTACTGTTGACAACTTGATTAATATGTTTTAAAACAAGTATTGACATCTCCGCAAATCTATTTACTTGGAAGACGCTTTATCTATATTTGGAGAAGTAGGTGCCATGTATAAAACTGAACTGTTTCATTCGGTAACCAATAGCGTATGTCACAGCTAGTGATATAGTGAGACTCAGGGTTGACGGATACGGTGCTAGTGGCAAAAGTTAATGGCATCCTTTTGAAAGGAATCATGCCCCTTGGCTACAAAAATAACGTTAATTTCTAAAGCTGTCTCAGGAAAGATGTTTTGTGGTAAATCTAAATACATTATTATGCAAGAAGTCATTTAAATAATTAAGGAACTTTTGCATCATTTCAGTATGTTGTATTGTGAGAAAAAAACCAACCGAATGTGATCAGGAAATCAATTTCATATAAACTATTTCCGTCCTGTGTCAGTAAAGTTGGCTACTAGTATTATATATCAATATCAAGT
Organism: Spisula subtruncata; assembly: GCA_963678985.1. Lineage (NCBI taxonomy): Eukaryota > Metazoa > Mollusca > Bivalvia > Venerida > Mactridae > Spisula > Spisula subtruncata. The sequence goes on from OY787661.1 coordinate 66,468,527, forward strand.
GATTAAAAAAGTACTGTCCACTTGGAAGAAACACGTACCTTCTTTACAATATGCTTTATCACAAAAGCACAAACATAAACAACTTAAGTGTAAGTCGATCTTCTTTTATTCGCCGATTTTACATAACGAATAGTGAACGAAACCTAAGTAGCATGTTTCCATATTTCAAAAAGTATCACGGTTTGGATTATAACGTCAATACGATGTCACAACGATAACGGGATTGTTCACCATTGCATCGGCCTAAAACATTACTTTTCCCCCGAATATACATACTATATATCGAAATTATATTGTTTTACATTGATCTGCACAGAAAACCATTCAAATAGGATATGTTATATGTGAATACAAAAATTACATGCAGCAATGTCATGTCCTTTTATAAAAATGATCTAATTTGTAGAATAACCTTGAGGGTAATTTCATAACGTTGAGTGTGTATTATATAGAGGATATTTGTTGATTTTGGTGTAAGATCGAATTTCATTTCACCGAGTAATCACAGAAATCAGTTTGTTCACGAATGGCGTAGCCACGAGTGAAAATATAATTTTCTGTGATCACGAGTGAAACAAAATAAGATCTTTCACCAAAAATCAACAAAGTTTCTGTTTATTATTAGCTTCATTTTCTAGTACAACGGTACAGTAATTGGCTAAATTGGAAAAAAATACGTTGCAATTACAACGTCACGACGTGACAACTATGACGTCACAATGACGTAACGCATATTTTGAAGCCCGGCGCTGTTGACGTTGCGTTTCTTTTTCTACACGATACTGGAACCAGCTCAAAAACGGTGAAAATAATAAAACGATAATTTCACTGTTATTTGTCATTGTTATTTTCACTAAAAATCACCATAATCCACTGAAAGCTAATAATAGGGTATATACATACCTATATTAATGACCTGCAATAACCGTGAAGTTAATTCAATAGCATTGAAAATATATCTTAATTATGTATACAGTTTCGATATAAAATACAAATGCAATTACATAGCATTGATATACAACATAGGATCAAGTTTGGCATATGTCACATTAAACATGTAATGCATTTTAAAATAAAATTAAGGCTTTTCCCCGAGTCCATAGAGATAAAAGTTAAGATTGTAAAGTCATTATGATCCCCTCGTGCCACTGAGAAACTTCTATTAAAACAACATAGTATTTATGACATGTGAATTGAAGCCTGGTTGGAATGGCATAACATGATGAATTGATACTGACAATTGAAGTAATGTTTTCAGAAAGAGTGACAACGGTTCAATAAATCATACTATACATCTATTACGGATCGAATTACAGGAATAGACCACCATATATTGAACCATTCTGAAACATTGCTACAGTAGTCGGAACGTCCGAGTTGTCAAAATTTGCGTGTATCGTGCGTGTATCGTGCGTGTAACGTGCGTATCGTATGCGTGCGTGCATCGTCTGATTTTAGTAACGTGCATCGTCTATCGTATCGCCCATCGTGCATATCGTGTATATCGTGTGTATCGTGTACATCGTATCGTGTACATCGTGTACAACGTGTATAACGTGTGAAACGTGTATGGTACAGTATAAGTATACGAAACACGATAGCGAGAGATTAATCGTGCATCGTATCGTGTAAATCGTCCATGTACAGTATAAAAACACAACACACTTTTTCCGACATGAAGGAGTACATGTCGGGGGTTCAATAAACAATCCAAATTACCGAAAGGTATGGGACGATACGGGGACCTTTTAACAAATCAAATCATTCATCAGTTTAGTATTGTATCGGTGACATTAACTTCCGGGACGCAACGGAAGTATGTCCGAAACTGACATCCGAAATTATGTACACCGTCATGAAAAGAATTGTTTGCACATCGATAATTCATAATTAATGTAATGAAAATGTCTTAAATGTTTTTTTTTTGCCGACCAACTATCCCCATGTATTTGAAATGCCGACTTATTATGAATGGATGTACATACTGTACGTGTAATTATGCTAGTAGTTATCCGCTAATATTGACAAGCAGAATCCAACTTTTTTCATGATCTAATTCTGGTTTATGAATCGAACATTTAAATGGGAATATTGTGGTGTAGATGTGTTATGCATAAATGATACATTATAATAATTTATAATATCAAAGTTTATATCATTTCTAATCACTGCATGTAACTGCAGTATTTACTTTTTATTTCAACATGGATATTGGGGTACTTAAATCATTTTTTTTTTGCCTAAGTTGATCAATAATATGAACTAAGGCATCACCTAAATGGGGATTTAGTACTCACTTGAACCCATAATTAATGGTACTCAACCAGTTGTCTCACATTTGTACGGAATCCGATTAGTGCCATATGAATTATCAATTAAGAGAATTTCGCGACACATGAAGCGACGTGGGACAATCATTCGATACAAGAAGCGAGGCACAGTTTTCAAACACGAGATCTCGCTCTAACGCAGTATCAAAAACCATGAGATTTCGCAGTAGAATATCGTGCCTCGCCTCCTGTGTCGCGAGATTCTCAAATGTCGCTTCGTGTCTCAGGCTGAAATATTGTGCCTCGCTTCGCATGTCGCGCGATTCTCGTGCCTCACGTTCTAAGGTCGAGGCACGAGATGCGAAGCGAGTGAAGAAGCGACAATTAGGCAACGCACGAAATTATATCGCCAGATTGTCGCAGTTACACGACACATGGTATGATAAAACGGAGCGTACGGAGGCATGTAGTTGATGGTTAGGCTGACGGTAGTCGAACTAGACTGTCGCCAGGCCCCTATCTTGCGATGCACGATAATTCATATGGCACTAACCGGATTCTGTACTTTTTACCATTTGGATTGTTAGTATATATATGTTGCAATGTCACTAGGCTAAGTTTCTGTCAATAAACCCCTAATAAATATTACATATTAATGACAATTAGCTATAAGTTAAATAACATAACATGATTAGACTTCACAATAATCGTCAGACAAATCCGACAATTTTGATCTCTTTCAGGCGCATTTGGTTTCCGTCCGGACTTCCTGTCCGATGACTCTTAACCGTCATTGTTCGCTTTTTTTCCTTTGTACATGGCTGCATGTCTTTTGTAAGACATGTCTTGATTGGTCAATTATAAATTTGTAAGCCTGTCGCAAAGTAGGAAAACAATCTAATTAGCTCCTCGCTCTTGTACTCTTTTCTGAAGAGTCTCCCAAGGAAAAAGTATGCATAAAAATGCGGATGGCCGTCAACCAACTGATTTCACAATGAAAGTACTTGGAAACAAAGAAAGACTCAAAGCCATATATTTTACCGAGTTAACGCCGCCTATTCGTCACACTTATTTGTTGCAGAGCTATAACTGGCATTCGAAAAGTGAATATATTAAAACGAAATGAATGTGTTAAGACTGTATTCACCGTATATTCATTTCACATTTGATACATGTTCACCGCACACATCTGACATATTTGTCAGCGGGCATATTTTTCTGTATAAAAAGAGTACTTAGGGTAGCCAGACTTCTCAATAGCTGTTGGATGAATTCGACAATTCCAGTATCTGTCCGCCTTATAGCGAAACAAAAATCAGTCTGACAGATTTCCTTCCGGTCCGACAGTTTTTCCAAGTCTGTCAGACCGTAAGCGACTATCGGTAAGTCTGGTAGCCCAAAAAATCTCGGACACTTTCACCAAGTGCCCTAAATTTTGACCCAGGATAACCTAATTTATTGAAATTGACCTAGATTGTAATGAAATCATTCATTCTGGAGAATTTTCATCAAGATAAGACCAATTTTTTTATCTCTACTGTCCACACAAGAAATTTCTAGGATTTGACCTATATATAAAGTGACACAATTTTTTACCCCAGATTGAACTAGATTTTGTAGAGATTATCCATCTGATTAAAGTGACCTAGTGACTACACAACCAGTCTTCGAATTTGGCCACTAGCCCGAAGCCCGAGGCTAGTAAAATCTGGGTCGGGCTAGTAATTGTCTCTAGGTGACTAGTCCGAAAGGCTAGTTAAAAAATCCTGAGAACACAAGCCAAAAGACTAAAAACATCAAAACGATTGTGAGTCGGGACAATGAAAATTCTTCATTTAATATAGTAAACAGTATTAAAATGTTTACATATATTAATATCCACTTTTGATCATTTAATGTTCGGACTAGTAAATTTATTCTCAGGCTAGTAAGTTCTGCCTTGATGGTAGCCCGACTGGCTAGTACTTTGAAAAAGTTTTCGTGAAGACTGCACAACGTGACAATGTCACAATTAAAGTTTTGACCGACTGACCCAAGCGGATAGAGTAAATAATCGACATGAGTAGACATGGCGATGTAATCGTGGCGATTTATTGTCACTCATTTCCGCAAGTAAGCCTGATAATAATGCGAGTGAAATTATTTCACTACTGGCTTTGCGGCTGGGTTAACATTCGGGCAACACAGAGATGCAAGTGCAATTTTATTTTGACCCTGATGATGATCGCAGAAATGTGTGATTTTAGGGAAAGGCTGAAAAATTGCGGAGCTGAACAGTAGTCCGATATTGAGCGCTATGCTTAGAAACGGCTAGCTTAAAATAAGCGCTACAATATATCGGACAAAATGGAACATATATATTATTTCGGTGAGCGCTCGTGGCTAGCAGACTGTTATGTAGCGCTTTTTTTTAAGTTCTTGCTGAAAGGCGCCTGTTTCATACGAAAGCACTTTGACGCGCTTGCCTAGCAGTGCAGATAAATGGTATGCTCTCTGGTTGCATGTTGTTTTATATATACATGGTAAAGCACAACCAAAAAGCAATTGATAACACGTTGGTTTAATATGGAAAGGGCTCCAGTAGCTATGCATTAATGTACTGTATTAAAATTATTACTTGTCAGAAATTATACAAACTACCCAAGGGACATGATACACTGAGCTTAGCGCTGGCCCTTCGGTAAGCTTCTCCAACTAAGAAATACAATGCATTAATACACTTGTTACTATATATAGTAACAAAAATGAGCGTATTTTAGGCTGATTATGACCATCACGTGATTGATTATCGCCTATCCACCCGGTCCGCAATCTCATAATCGTAATTGGCCCGCTGAACGGGCGCACGTTACGTTATCCAAGTTAACATGACGTCACGTTGAATCTAAAATGACGTCACGTTAGAGCTAAAATATGACGTTACGTTACAAAGAGGTACAATTCCTTTGTATAAGATTTTCAGAATAAATGTACTTTAGATATCTACGAACTTAATTAAGCGTGAGTTACGGTTACTTTCATTGAGTTTTGGAATCGAACAATTGTATTAGAGACTTTAATATACTCCAGAGCCTGGCCGGAAGTTGATAATCGGCCCGGCATGAATAATCACCGTCGGGCTAAAGCCCTGGCGGTGATTATTAATTTTCCGGGCCGATTATTGCCTTCCGGCCCGGCTGTGTCGTGTATTAACCTCTAATTAATGACGCACCAGTAAGTTGCATCCAAAACCCCACCCCTGTGGATGGGCAGTGGAATAGCCAGGGGAAATAGTTTTGTTTTGATTTTTGCCTTCAATTTTAGGAGCCTTCCTCCGCAATGCCGGGAAAATCGTGGGAATTTTTACTGCGAACCAATACCACGGGGTATTGCCAGGAGCCGAGGAATTACCAGAGAGTTTATGGTAATTTTACCATTAGCTGTTCCACTTGGCCGGCCGGTGGAACAGGAAAGGCGGGGGGGTGTTTCGACAACATGAAAGTAAAAATCTAGCCCATCCCCAGTGGTTGATGGGGGTCGTGGGTGCATGATAATCTCATAAACAAGGCTATTACAAGAGCAATTGAGACACTGACAAAAAAGTCACAGTGTAAAAAGTGTTCGGTCATTTTTGGCTAACAAATGGAATCGAGAATGACAGCATACTTACATAAGATTTCTGTCCTCGGGGTGCATCGTATAACAACTTTAATTCTTCGTTTATAGTAACGAGTACTTAAATAAGTTGAAAAACCTTAAAATAAATCGAAAATCTTTCTGTTTTTTTTTCATAAAAATCTGGATCAACAAACGCTTGAAAGATACCGATGATGATAACGCCAACGGTTACTTCCCTTTTCCTTCCTGCAGACACGCCTAATGAAGGCCTATACTTCTAGTGAGTAAAACTAGTCGGTTAAAGGCCGGGCTTTAATAATAATGGTCCAAATAAGCGGCATTCGGCCACCCTGTAACAATATTTGACAAATACTGATAAATATCGGCTAAACGTTCAGTCGCAAGTACGTTACTCGACTTATTTAATGCAACAGTACAGTATTTGGTCGGAATCGACGTCTTGACGACGATACAACAACATTGTTAGTCGTATTAATTACTGCTTCGAATTTTGAGTCTGATAGTGAACGAAATTTTAAGGTGAATTTTCTCACACTCGAAATCTTCTTGCGAATCGTGCATATCGTGTAGAACGCACGTCCCGTATCTCTATCGTGTATAACGTACGGATCGTGTATCATATCGTATCGCCCATCGTGCAGACCGTGTATACCGTGTATAACGTACGGATCGTGTATCCTATCGTATCGCCCATCGTGTATTTTTGTAACGGGAACCGTGCGTGTATCGTCCGTATATCGTGCGTGCACCATTCGCCCATCGTACGCTTCGTGTGACAACTCGGACGTTCCGACTACTGTAATGCTTTTGTTTTTCAAAATATAGCTACAATATACGCTTTCATTGAAAGGCTTCATGTATACGTATTAAGAAAAAAAAACGCACAATGTCCACAATGTCACCCCTTCATGCTTAATGATTGTTATTGACCTACCAAAGTCCATACATATAATGTGTTGGAAGTTTCTATATCGATATTATATTATTATATTACGAAATCATTTTTGTCCTTGGCGTTAGCGAACGAAATATAATATTTCCTTCAAACTATAATACTTTGAATTGCTCTTTGTCCTGTATCCTTATTTCATTGGAATAAATGCGACAATTAAAATGACCAAACCTCTCAATAATATAAAGTGGTAAGTCGTTCATTGATAGTAAGGAAGGTCGGGGCTCCACTTTATCTTGATATAAATTGATATCAAAGAATATCATAAACTTCCGGAATGTATAGGACCACACATACTTTTTGCAATATGATAATAAACAGCCGTTATAATGAGAGATAAAACGATAAATGTTCCGACAAGAAGTGGAGGTTTAATTGTGCTGATAGGACTCATAAAATGGAGACCAATTTCGCACACAACTAATAAAAGGCTTAATAATGGCTTTCCTATATGCTAATTGTGTCGATGTAGGAATTATTGGCACAGTATTATTGTGCGACTAGTTTATTTCCAGTTGTATGCATTTGTGCTTTTTCATTTGTTTATAAACGATAGGGAACATCTCGCTTGTAAAAACAGAACTTGTTAAAACCATGCTTGACACCATGTGAGCAGAACATCGGGATGGCAAACTTGTGAAGCTATCAATATCGTAAAATAAAATATATATAATTATATAAAATATATGTTGTAATTGCTGCTAGTGTGCAAATCATAATACTATGAGTTTTTGCTAGTTATGTTTAATTTTTCCTTCGAATTTGGTTAGTAGTTCGTCCTGATTAACATTGCTAACCTGTACATGTATCTGAAAACACAACGTGTTATTATATCGACGATAGAAGTCAAAGTTGTACGTATATATCAGATGGTAACTGTCAAAGGATTTTGTATACAATCAATAAGCTTAGTCTTTATTGTGTGAGATCTAGCTTGCATTGTGTCTGGAAATCCTCTCATAATTACACTCCTAGTTGGACATAACCAATGCTCAACTCTTCTTCTACAGAGTATTCCATAAACATATATGAAGATTTCTTAACAACACCTTCTGGAATGGTTGCAATAAAAAGAGGGTAGCTTCATCATTCAGTGTAGATTGTTGTTAACAGAATGTAAATGTTGTGTTGAAAGTTTCCAGGACTGATAGAAATCATAATTGAAAACCCTATTGGGAAATAATGGCCGAGAAACAAGTGGTTCTGCATTGGCGATGATGCTTGTTATCTCTTTCGCTGTTGCTAAATGTCTTCAAGTTATCACTCATTCCAAAATGATTATTGATATAAACCACCGACATTTGTAATTATCAACTAGGTGAGTTAAAATCCATGCCAGCAAGCCAGTAGTTTTGTGGCTTAAATGAATAAATTTGCATAGTGTATGGAACAATACAATGGTTTGCTCATTACCAACGCATCTCATAACGACATAACATAGGAAATGATGACGGTGAATAAACTTCAACAGCCATGATATCAGCCTGGGAAATGTATCATTGCAGTTGCACATTTCATCCATAAACGCGAACATGATATCGTCTTATTTGCGCTTATCATGCAAGAAGTTAATACGAGTAATACTTGTAGGATTTAAAAAACTTCATTTAGTATACTCATAATAATTGTAATGAGAATCCGTTGATATTAAAACAACGCCAAATAACAACAACAAGACAAAAGATTATCAAATGCTTTGGCAAAAAGAGATGATGTGTAGGTGTATTTTTGTTTCAACTTGTCCTGGGAAGTTAATTTCCTCGGCCTACGAAGGTAAGATTATGCAACGTTGCCGTTTATCAAACGTTGTGCATGTTGGAACATGTAACACTTTCTGACTCTTTTTGCATATCTTACTTGAATCTTCTGTAAGGGAAAACAACAGTTATATGGCGCCTGATAAGAAACTTAGTCTGTTGTCAAAAGCATTTAACATCGAGGAACATGTGCTAGACACGGAACTAAACACCAAACTGCTGGTGACAAAACTTGTTGGTAGGCGTTAAAAGCCAACTATTTAGCGACATCTTACGATTAGCACCACAGTCTCACGAAAGTTACAATTCTGGTAGATCATAATGGGAGCTCTCTCCAAAAACATTGAGAATAAACATTAACGGCGTTTCTGAGAAACAGATGACAAGATATAAAGGAAGTAAAGTTTGATACAAGAGAATGCTGAGAAAACAATAAGTCTTCAGTTCCAATATGTAACAATAGCGTAGTCGTACCTAGCAAAGTCTATTCTAATCAATTTAAGACTTTTCCAATGCTCCCTTGTCTATATTGTATGCTGCATATTTCAGCACATGTTTGCCTTCCGGGTCTTCTATTAGGTTTCCCTGGTGAATACAACTTGTAGAATATAATTAGTTCTCACTAAACTATTCGAAAAGTAAAATACATTGGTAAATTTTCTGGTTCATCAACCAAACAAGATAACAATCACATAGTCATACATTAATCATGGAAACATTAACATAAAACTATGGAATCTTTAAAATGTTTTTCATATTTCAACAGTTACAGTTATGCTAAGGTTTTATCAAGGTATCTAAACAGTACCTTGTGACATTCCCTGCTCAGTTACATTGACGTTCAACTGAAATTAGTTAAGACGAGATTGTCATACATAGGCATGTAGCCAACTAGAGGCTTACCTTATCGTCTGTTTGTGTAACCGGGTTCGACTCGGATGTGTATATACATGTAGCAAAAGGAGGGTACATTGTAGTTCGTCATTCGCAGGGTATCAGTTGCTTGCATAGGAGCATGGCATTAAGATGTTTGTCAAGTTATTCGTAACAATACGGAGACAATACGGAGACTCTTTGATCAATATTTTTAATATACATATTAATATTGATACCTTGTCGCTGTGCGTTTATGTTGTCACTATGATATATACAATCACGTGCTTCATTGTTGATTGGTGTATACTATGACTATGTATGACTTATTGATGCAGCTGACTGACGGGTGTTTACTTGTGTCTGTGACTCCGTTTCTGTTCACGTAACTGATCATTTTATTTTTTTCCGCTTACTTGGTTGTTTCTACGGGGAACTATCCGAGTATGAATTTACCATTTAAGCGTTCGATTATCCATTCCAACAAATCGATTTCACTGACAATTTTAAAAGTCAAACACAAAAAAACACATTTTAGGTGCAGCCTATCTAACACGTGTTACTATATTGTCTGATGATACGTTTGCTATGAATTATGTTACCGCGCCCTGGTTTGAGTAGACTCTGCAGTAGAATTGTGATAATTGTTTACATTGCGAATTTTTAAAAGCTCTCTCTGATCTAGAAGTCACCCGAATCAATTTATTAGCATAATTCTAAGTAGTTTTACATGACGTGGTAATTAAGAGGCATGTTTCAGGATAAATCTAGTAAACGCTTGTGGTGTGATCAATTGAACTGCTAGTATGCTGCATCAACGTGTTAATTATATTTAGATGGTAAACATTTAAATCAGCACCATTCTGGGAGCATGGTACATGTACTTGTGCTTTATTTACTATCATATCATCAATTCACATTGTGATACATTGCGTTAATTTGATGAACTAGATCTCAATTGCACCTGCTCATTTAGTCTACACCACCACGTTATAATGTTTCAAGTATTCGTATACTGGAAGGTTTATCAAGTGCGGGGGATACATGTTTTGTATCAACTGTAGGATCTGTTCCCAATAATTAGTATAAGGCGGAGCAACGTGCGCAAATAATCGTTAAGTTGCTGATATAATCCTATGGAAACCTATTTGGAGAATTTTTATACAAATCACATCTCAGAAATTAACACGAGACGAAGAAGAAAGTAAGGAAATTGTAGGGAAACAATGTTTAGATGATCAATACTTAAATGTAAGTTTCTGAGCGGAATGACAATTATTAACTTTGGCAGTTCATTGTTTAGATGATCAATATTTAAATGGATTAAACATAAAGTCTTGAACGTCATGACAAAATAAATACAGGGTGTCCCAAAAAAACGGGGACCTAGGATAAACAACTGTAACTTTTTTCTCAATTATAGCGATCACACTATTAATATGTCAAAACGATAAGTGAAGAACACAGTTCAGAATACTAGCATCACTGTCGTGATTATTTAGTTCAATACCCAGAGTTACCTCCACTGCTTACGATCACATGTTTCAGTAAAATACCATAAACTGAAGTAGGGATTTCAAAATTCATTGAGATATATTTCCATGCTGACCTCAAACATCATCTCATGTGCTCCAAATCATTGTTTATGGTTCGTGATACATAAGTTCATTATGTATAGCAAACTAGTTCACTATTCGGACCAAATTTGAGTCATTTAAGGTCAAATGGCTTGTGATATGAGGCAAGTTGTCAGTGCTATTTCACAAACATATCCTGATTTTGCTGCTGATTTATTGCGAGAAGAGTTTTCTGCTAGCATATTGTACTATTTTATAATTTCTGACATACACAATTACTCCAAAATATATCTTTGAACTGCTCGTTTGGATAAAACTTTACTTTTTGCTCATTTCTATAGTTTAAGCTTTTTTGGTAATAGTCCTTGCCAATATTTATGGTTTTATTCATTGAATGATTGTTGATGCTATTTTGGAAGGTTTTCCTCTTCCCCTTTGATCAGTAAACTCGCCACGTTTTCCTCTGTTTTGCTATTTCTTGTCATATTTGTTTTATTTTACAAAATTTTGATCACCCCTTTGACTTTAAATACTGTTTTCTAACAATAAATGCCCCAACATTAATGCCCTTTTCTTATAATGCCCATTTTCAGGTGATTAAACAAAAATAACGTGAAATGTTGCCATAGTGAAAATAATGACGTCACTTCCTGTTTTGAAGCTCCATATTTAAACAAGTACCCTTTTAAGAAGAAGGGATCCCTTCCATACACCTTCACAAAATATCAGCTTAATTCATCAAAATATGAATGAGTAATAAGGGTTTAAGGTAGGTCCCCGTTTTTTTGGGACACCCTGTAGATGGCGCAGTGAGTAACGTATTCATATTAAATGATAGAAGACAGAAAATCCCGAAGCTTCACTTGTTTACACTTATCAAGCCTATTTCGATTCTAATTAATGCATTTAATGTACATTTTGTAAATGAACTTCATGAGTTTAATTAAAGTTCAAATAAATTGACTGACACTAGTAAGGTTAAAGTCATATGCATGCAGAAGCAGGCACTATGGTAGTGACGAATGTATTTACATGTATCATTAACAAAACCCAATTGATATTGATTTAAGTTATGTTAAACATCATCATACGTAACAAAACGACCGATTTACCGTACTAACGGCGTGCAGAATTAACAACAAACATTGATGTTGATAATAAAGCGGTGTATAATGAATAAGAATGCCACAATCACTTCATGTTTATCGCAGTCATGTAATGAAACATACACATAACATGTGTATGTAAATATACCTGGGGTAGTTACATGCAAATTGCGATCACAATAACATTGTTGTTAATCAATTGGATCAACCCAATGTGAATTGATTAGAGCTCATTAAAGTAACTACTTCCAGTAGACTGGATACAAATGCTTATTGTTGCATATGTACATTTAAGCATGTAATAATTCATAAGCCAACCAGTATAGAATATAAACAATCATCAATATACCCGAGAACCCTTTACTACACGGTGTCACCCTACTAATGCATAACGTCTGGTCCATGCTCTCTGTACAATTTAAGAAATGATCACTTGTGTGTACATGGTATAATATAATTAAATCATACAGACTCACGCAGATGCTTTAGAAAAAACCGATCTAAGATATCAGAACAATAATTATTCTTGTAACAGAAACACTAACAAAATAACCATTTGAAAATAAAGTATCAACTCCGAGCGAATAAGTTTCCATGATGTGTGGCATCCCCATTGTAAGTAAAAGTCTTATCTGCAATATAATATTTAACATCTTTTCTGGTACCATTGGAAAAACGATGATCATCATGAATGGCGATTCGTTGATATATAACACGATAAAAGGCTTCATACGGCCGTCCTGCTTGATGAGCGACATTCATGCTGTCATCAATTTTATCCGAACCACATTGAAAGTAGAATTTCCAATTGACCATTAAAACCACAAGAAGGTGTGAATGATTTGGATATCGTTAAAGTGTCATTATTACCACATCTTGAATATGATTGCTGTTTAAATAAATCTTGGTAATAAGTAAAACTGTAGTAGTAGTGTTCATCTCTGGAGTAAGGGAGGCCTATTCTAGAATTCATTCGAGGTCCATTGTTTCTGTGTAATATCACAACTTCACCAACATGGTAGCAGAACATAACCTGCCGGAGCTATATAAGGTGCGCTATTATATTTTATGCCATGCTTGTTTACGTATACATTGTTATACTGATGCTATAAATCAGTGATCAGCAAGTTAAATAGGTGGTGGGACTAATATAAAGCCGTACCAGCTTTCGTTCATGCTACCCACGTCTTACACATACGAATACCTTAGCTCCTTGGTACGGGTATTGTTTGTGATGGATTCGACATAATTCTATTTTAAAATGCAGCGGTCCTTCAATAAACTATGGTCAATAATTATCATGCAAACTCAACATTTCTCCAATGTTATTTATTTCACATTCTCCTTAGAAACATACTATACAGGCAATGTATATAGCGGAACATTATAAAGTCTGTAGACGTACGGAATATTTTTATCCGTTTGCGTGTTTAGAACTCCTAATAGTACGTCGTATTATAAGTATAGTCAGCAGTCACAACATATAAACGTTAGACATCTTATTAAGCACGTGTCTAATCGCGTATATATTCGCGGAAATTGAAATTACATTAACGTACCGCATCTCGATAGTGTTATTCCGTCCAGACGTTTTTCATTACAAAATACTTGATGAAGGTTTCACACTTTAACTGAGTTCCCTCCTCTATTCCTCACGTCTGTCGTTTGTAATTATCTATCCTGTAGACTTATCGACTATGTCAATGATGTTCAATAGTGTAGAACGACAGCGTCAATGTGCACAATACTGAATGGTTTCCCTGTTTCACAAAGGGGTAAATGTCATTACTGCATGTAATAAACGTCATAAAAGTCCTGACATCATTTCGAACAAGTAACGTCTCTGAACTCATGCCTGGGTATTCATATTAGTTCTGCAACTAGAAGTATACTTCACATAATTTATGTATGCTTTGCTAATCATGTTGATCTTATAAACTTTACACCGCGTCGCACTAACCGTACGTTTGTCAAAATGCGTAAATAGGGCGACAAATGTGCAATCCGATAAAACTGTGATATATCCTGTTTACTGAAAGTACGACATGACGTTATATCAAATAACAATAGCTACTTCTGTCTCTCGATAACCGAAATCATGGATATAAAAAGATACATCCCCAGTTTTTGTTGTTTACTATTGACACATATAAATCTACATTAATCCTTCTGGAAGGTGCACATACATGACATTCGTAATAATATATGTGTTTACACTTGCTGCAGATGAATTTCGATTACGTTATGTGGAATGTTTTGAACAATGACGTGGTTCTGTTGTCTTCCTAAAATAACTTGTGATATCCGATTAGAAGATATATTTCATATGGCAAAGTCATTGCCTGTTCGTTAAGTACATCATGGTGATATAACAATTATCATTATCTACTTCTGTCTCCAAGAGTACGAATTCACTGATAAAACGATACATCCCAGTGTTTGTTGTTTAACCTTTAGCACATATAAATATTCCATTATCTTGCTGGAAGGTGCAAATACATGACATTCGTAGTAATATATATATATATGTTTACACTAACATACGACGAATGGCTTGAGATGAATTTCTCTTACATTGTGTGGAATGTTCTGAACAATGTCCTCGTTATTTTGTCTTCCTAAAATAGTTAATTCAGATACATTCAGACGATTTGTTTAATCACAAAATATTCGTTGAGTGTACCAATAGAAAAGCCGCCCTAAAGGGTCGAATACATGGTTGTAGTACACACTTCCCGTTCAACCTTAAAGTCAAACCTTTCTTGAAATATACCAGGTATATAGGACATGTAACTTATAAATGCATACCGTATTTGTGAATTTAGACAATATTGGTATACTGAGCAGATGTTCCAACAAGTGCATTATGAAATTTTCCCCAGTATTTATGTTGGTTTTTGTTTTGTTCTGAAATGTCAGTTATGATATTATTTGGACACAATAATACGCTTTGTTTTATTAAACAATTCTGCCGTGTTAAGTTCACTTCGGTGGAAACTATTAGAGAAAGTAGGAATATGAACATCTGCAGAATGAGAAAAGTTATTAATATAAAATATACTATATAATAATTTCACATACTACTAAGCAGTGTTTGTGATAATTATAATATCCGTCCGTGACAAAGTTACTATAACTTGTAGTTGGTAAATATTTTATTCACCGATGAATTACACTAAATTTTAGTGGTTGTCGTCAAAGATATTGAGTTATTTCTACTTCAAAACAACCCATTTTGGATTAATTATGCGCATTCAATTTATTTTCAGACAACTTGACATGGAAAGTGTATCAGTACTGGAAAGAAAATACGAAATTTAACTAAATTGCCTTATAATTGATTATTCTACTTGTCCGGATTCATTTTGAAGAAAAAAGCATTGTTAGAATGCCTAGGTTTTCAAATACAGTCCAAACTGTGTTAGTATGGTAATGGTTCTTACCAATATACTACTATCATACTTCATGAGTAATCAAAACCAAACTCATCAGTTCTTCAATAATACTTGTATGAAAGTACACTGAAGTTATACATGTAAACCACCACCTGGTATTATTGATATACTGTCATTTTTAAGACAATACATAAAACAATTGTTGGTTTCCTTTAAGTTTAATCTTCCAAAAATCAGCATCAATATTGAGTTACAAATCTAGCGAGTTAACATGCCACCCCTCAAAATAAAAGTTACATCGTTCTTATTTCATGGTGCAACCTAAAATAATATTGAATGTTTGTACTGATTAAAAAGGCATGTTATTTTTGAAAAAGTATTTATCGAAAGTCATTATCGAAATTTTAAGGAACGTACATTTTTCAAAGGAGCACCTGGCAGCAACATTCCGACAGCTCTGCCTCTTTCTAAAATAGACATGCCAGCCATATTCTATACTGTTATTATTTGGTATGAACTACCGAAACGATTGAAATCAGACGACCTTATTTTAAATTCATACACGAGGTTCATGACCTCAAGAACAGAGCACTACAGTCTACGACTGAATAAACACGTAATAGAATATTCTATCGAATAGTGTAAATTGACTTAATTAGGTAAGCCAAATTTTAAAACAAATCGTGCGCATAATTTTCAAGAAATATTTTTTTCTGCTGGTGATTTTTAATGTGAATGTTCCTGCATTATGTTTCCAGCTTATTTTCGCAGTCATGATGGCTAATCACGTCAGAGGATGTTCAATAGAGGTTGGACTGTATAATTATATTTACTTAAATATAACGAATGCGTTTTTATACATATACACTCAACTGCTTTAAAAACGCACCACATATGAAATATCGGTTTTAGTGATGAAAACGTCTATCTATGGTCATTTATTTTCGGATTAATAATTTTCAGTCTATACACAACGAGTTGTGTGATTTTCATGTCACCATAACTAGTTTAAAATAAGTTATGATATAGATAACACTGTGACCCATGAAAGTGAAAGTCACAATGTAATTATAAGAGCCCGCTTCATTGATGCATGTGCGTGGTTTCTCTTCCTAAATAATAACATTTATTACGTAATAGGATAGAATTATGTTCGACGTGATGTTTCTAACCATGCAGGCAAAGCTTAACGTGAATTGTAAATGTTATGTGGCTTTTGCTGTCTGGCTAATACCATACGACCGAGTGCGGTCCAGATATACGCATTCTGTGAATCTAAGATGGATTTAAGCCTTATTTAAACTTGAAATCTTGGTTATGAGCATCAGACTGTCAGGATATTTATATGGCACCTCTATTCAACACTATGAAGGAGCTTGAAGACAAAAAGTTGGGACATTCGGCTCCAAACGGGAGAAAACTCGTTAAAAAGTGTACTTAAATTATTTTACTTTTTATTGACTATTATGAAAAGAATAGTTATGAAAATGCAATAATGTACTTTTAGATTGTTTATTGACACCCGCCATTCTTTTCACACGGTGTGCAGCCATGCGGAACCAATTACAGTGTCACAACCTGTGTCATGTTTCATCATAGCTCGTGCTCAATACCTTTAGTTTGTTTCATCTAGGTCGGTATTTGACTGTGTCATTCGCTAGGAATCGATGTTCTAATCCCACAATCGATATGTGGATGTATGCGAACCGCAATGCTAAGGCACCAATGCTCTTTCAGTTGGAAGCGAAGGCTCGTAGGGAAGATTGGGCAAATGCCTAACTACGTTGCCTCTATAAATAAAGTCTTTATTATTATTATTATTATTAAGGCAAAATCATCCGAACAAATATTCGAGATATTCGCAGCATATAAATACCATTATTCAAATACTGTTTCTGTTGTTTTTTCAATGTGTAAATCAACAGCGTACAGTTTAAAGTCAATATTGACCACATAGGTCGACGCGATCGAGCTGCACGTGCAAAACATGCAAAATAAAAAAAGTTCTTTGGGCGGGGTATTCCGAATGAACACAAAATCGTTTTCTGTAATTAAGTCAAGCTTATGAACTAAACAAACCCTGTAAACTATTAATTTTAGCAAAAAAATGATTTTTGACAAATTTTAATTATTTTCAATAGTGGTGCGTTTTTAAAGCGGTTGAGTATACATATTTTATTACAATTGTCCTCGCTGCCTATGAATCTCCAGAACCCAGGTTTGTTTATGTGTTGGCAATTCGACACTAAATGTTCCTAGAACACACAGAAATCCATTTGCAAGAAACTCTGGCTATTGGGATTTGTTCATCGGGAGCGAACATAGAACTAAAACATGTTTGGTCATGACGGAACGTTAGAAATAATCACCACTTCGGAAATCATGTATTTCCAAATTCGTTAAATTCGAATTCAATTTAAGATACAGTCTCATATGAAACTACTGGGAAATGCTACATTTGACAATATAAAGTTGAAATTCAATCATTATTCGTATTATGATAGGCTCCAATGCACGACATTTAGTATTTTGTTTAGGAAATATATCTTAGTTTTCCGTGATATACCGGCCATGATATATTGGCCGGTATATCACGGAAAACTAAGATCTATTTGCATTCTAACACGTGTAATATGCGCAATTTCATATGGACTCATTTTTATTGCAGAGTTATGCGTTGTTTGTGTTGTTGCTATAGACAACTTCCGCTGTTTAAAGTATAAAACCTCAACCCCTGGAATATTGTTTTTTGCTCATTTCATTTAAACAGAGGCATAACTAGAGCTCATACAAACTAAAATGAATCGATAAATGCAATTGCAGTTGCAATAATACGGATATAATTAGATAAAGAAAGAAAGAACGCTACGCAAATAAAAGTTCGCACAACGTCACGTTTACGTTGACGCCGTATAAACGTCATAAAATCATGACGTCATTTGATAAACAAGACGTAAATTACATTCATAAAAAGCGTTATTTATACGTGGGAGGTAATTCGACAGCCAAAAAGTAGTACGGCAAAAACTGTGATATACCGGAAATTAAACCACGATACAGTCCTATACGTTTACACGGTGCTAAAAATAGACTGTGTTAGAATGTACATTAAACTTCTTCTTTCAATCTAGTTGTGAACATTTATATAAGCAGTTATCTGCTTTCAAAATTGAAACTGAACTGTAATGCACATTTAAATGCCGCATTTCGTGTCTTCAAAACATGCACTATCTAAAATAGGTATCTGTCATTTCCAGATTAGTTTTGACCTTTTCCACAAACTGTGATTCATATTTCTGAGTTCATCGGCCGTATCTACTAAACAGTGCAAAGTTTTTGCAATAGCACCTTTATAAACAATATATCAGTTTTTAGGTTAGACGGACAAGTTACATGTAATTGAATATTCTGTTTATATTACATGTAGGTAATTCAAAGTTTACTTACATCAGTGATAAAGATAGTGAATTCCTTCTAGCGTTAAATACTGATAAAATAAAATGATATCGGCATGCCCAACTGTCGGTAAGTCGGTCAGGGGTTCGTTTAGAGCGCAACTCGTCTGTTTGGATTTAGTGTGTATATGTGATATATGTTCATTTAAAATTATGGCGAACACTTTTGACAAGATTGTAAAACAGACGAGCCTTGGTGAAGTTCAATGTACATCTAGTGTAATCCTATTAATACAAATGTTGACATTAAAATTTCACACAGACTGGAGATATCGTCTGGCATTAGGGAATATATCGCTGCCTTAGAATGAGAAGGTCGTAACTACAAAATCGATATTTTGAGAAAACGAGAAAATACTGTCCGATAATTACTCTTTACTCATAGTAAAACTAGCTGTTTCACCTGCGTTTTGGTCAAAAAGTTCCGATTTTTATGAAATAGGGCTCATCAGAAGCGCGTTGTGATGCTTATTTTAAATTTGTTAGAATCTTAAAAGGTCGTAATAAGTAGTTACGACCTTTCGATTCTAAGCCATCGATATTGTGGGTGTCATACATACTCTACCTGACACTGACAAGTAACAACTTCAAGAAACTTAGATGATTCATAGCAACATACATAAGTTATCAACATATAACTATTTTTTTAATATCACAAGATATAAGATACAGTCGTCAACAGCTGACTGTGTTTATATTAAACGTACACGAATTAACACCGACGGATGTTCTCTGTTATAAGATATAAACATTTTTAGCTACCGATGACAGAAATATATCAGGCGGTACTTTGTGGTGTAGAAAACAATACACCATATGGAACTTCGTTGTACTAATGTTTAATGTAATATGTTATAAAAGTATACGAGGCGATAGATTGTTGTGAAAAATGGAACTTCTGTGTATATTAAATGTAATATGTAACAAAAATTCAGTAAGTATCTAAAATAATTAATACAAGTTACATCGACTACTACAATGTGTTATTGCTGCCATGTGCGAGCCAAATAAAACAGCCTACATATGATTTAATACTCGGGGAGATGGTATATTCGGTTGAACGAATGTTTGTCTGAAATTCGACTTTAGATTTGTTTTTGATGTTTTATATATGTTTATATTTTTATATTTTACTAGCTTATAAGTTCCTGAACATAACACAGTCTAATCATAAATCAATAAGTCTGACAGATAGTTAGTGTAGGATACGGTAAATACCATACTACGTAATCAACTGTACTTGCATGCTTACCGTTCAGTCTTATTTCAATATTTTGTACCGTGCTCACTCATTCAAAGTAAATACCAGATTTAATTGTATTTAATTAGTTTTGTGAACTCGAGGCAAGGTGAACAATCTGCTTCTCATGCGAAGGCATATACTCGTGCATACATTTTTGTAGTCATATGATACAATACAAAAAATCCTCGAGGATACCAGTAAAGTCTGGCAACCGCCGTCCCTCTCATCAAATGCGCCACATTAATAACTTTTGTTTTTGTAAGACGGTCTATTTAACCCATCTCTAACCATGCTAATGTTGCAGCAATGTGTTGTTGTCAATAAACCGTCAATTGTTTCTCTATGTGGAACATCTTCGTTGTTATTGCTGAATACAAGTTCCATGGTAATAAATTCACTTCAATTTCAATCAATTGTTGACACGAACATTTGCAATAAGCTGATTAATTGCTATAGAATAAGAGCCGATCTGTATAATAAAAACGCCATTACTTATCTTAAACAAGGTTGCCTGTATGTCAAGCAAGGACATGGTGGGATCATATTGAGTACTCTGGTGTCTGCACTGGGTTAAACATGTGAATTTAAAGCCGAAAACAATACCGTCATTATTTTCAAATAGTCTATGTGAATTGTTTATTAAAAGAGTTTAATTCAACATAAAATACACTGAGCATGAGGTCAACCAATCATACACATTTAAGGACAACACGTTTCGTTTTTTAAAATCGAAAACGAGCTTAGGTCACGCGAAATGGCCATGAATTCAAGAAATATTTAAATAGTAACAGGTTATATTTTGTTAAATTGAGACAGTATAATCATGCCATTAATCAAGTTTGAAATTTAAGTATTATTGAAAAAGGAGTTACGGTTTCAGTCTGGGGAATAAATTATGGTTTTATCACAATATCACACATGCTTCCAGAACTACAAAATACAATTTACTTACAATACGCTTCATCTATATACGGAGAAGTAGGTGTCATGCATAAAATCCAACTACCCAAGCAACACATAGTGATGAGGTGATTCGGTGCTAATGGCAAATGTTGGCGACACTCTGTAAGAAGGAACCATATCATTTGGCTACAAAACTAACGTTATTTTCCTATCTTGTCACATTGCAAAGTTGTGTGGAAAATTAAAAAGCATCAATATGCAACTAGGCAATTGGAGGATTTCATCAATTTTGTGTGACGCCGTATCTTGAACCACAGAAATAGGAAAACAGTGTGATGTAAACTATTTCACTCAGATGTCATGAAATATAGGTTAGTACTATATTATATAAAAATACCAAGTGTATATTTGAACAAACTCCTACAACATGCTTGATCATTTGCTAAAAAAAAACTCATTAACACTAATGATGTGTGTCATGTAAACGACTAAATTGTAAGTACTCCTATTCGATTATACATGCTATGTCGAAATTAGTATTATGTTTTTCATTGTGGAGAATAAATAGCCTTCAAATAGGGTAACTATGTAATACGTGAATACGAAAATAACATGCAATAATGTCTTGTTCTTATAAGAAGATGAATTTATGTGTATATCTAATTTGTGGAATAACCTTGTGGGTAATTTCATAACGTTGAGTGTGCATTATGGATATAGACATTCCTATTTCCATGACATGTACTCAGCTTGAAATTACTTCAATAGCATTAGACGTATATCTTAATTATTTATACAGTTTAGATCTAAAATACAAATGTAATTATATAGCATTGCTATACAGCAGAGAATTATGTTTGGCATTATACATATTGAGAAAATGTAAATATAAGATGAAACAAATACAATGTTTCACCCACGTCGTCCGTATAGATAAACCATGTTTTTTTAGCCGTGACAGAATATCACATTTTCCAGTCATGGTATGTGAACATACCTGCTTTTGGGCCGTGTATGGAACGCCTTAACTGTCTTATATTAGCAAACAGTTCGATATAATGTCAATATCGCTGAACATAATTGCATGCGACCACTATATAATGGCAAAATATCTAAATAAAAAAAATGTTTTATCTACATATAAAGAAGTTAATGCCTTTATATATTGATGTTTTATCTTTATATAAGGAAGTTATGCCTTTATATATTGATGTTTTATCTACATGTAAAGAACTTATATCTTTATTTATTAAACAACTATCAATTATTAGCCCGTTAACACAGCATTGCCCTAGTCTAATAAAAGCCATGCTTCCACTATATCCGGGCAAAAAATCTATATCAGTTATCTACCCGGGCCGAAATGTGTTATAAAATCTGATTGGCTAATAGACAGGGCCGAAAAGTGATATTAATATTGGGCCGCCTATAAAGCAATCTGATTGGCTAATAGATAGGGCCAAAAAGTGATATAGATTTTCAGCTGAAATTATGGAAAATCGATTTGTACTCACTAAAATGTATATTACTTTTTTTATTACTGAACGGACACATGCCATATGGGTATTCATTTTCTTAGTTAGATCATTTGCTACAATTTGGACTTATTTGGATGCAAAAATCTGAAATTTTTCGCAGTCTTTTATGTCGGTCTAGTTAATTTGATGTGCTAACGTTACATACGAAGAAAATGTAAAAAGAATTTATACTTATTTAATAAAATTGTCAATAAATGGGTTATTTAATGTTAACCGTGTTATTTGTCCTCGGCCTACGGCCTCAGGCCAATACGACTGCCCTCGAACAAATAACAGGGCTAGTACCAAATCACCCATTTATTAACATACAATATTAATGTTTTGTCATTATATATTCATATTTTATATTTATTTATGGAATTTCTGCCATTATATAGTGGTCGCATGCATTTATGTTCAGCGATATTGACATACTACCGAACTGTTTGCTAATATTAGCCAGTTAAGGCGTTCCATAGTCATGGATCGGTTACTCTCATTGGTCACATAATAATTATAATGCTTAAGGTGTTTCACCGCTTTTGAGTATCACAATCACAGTAACTTAGGTATATTGTGAGCGTCTTACAGCCGATATCAAATAATACAAAATCCTTAAAATAGATTTTTCAGCATCTTAAAATCGCGATTGTACTGACTAGTTATTACGATTATATACAAAATCACACTTAGCTCAATCCCTACGGATGATTTATTCCAAATGATATAAAACACCTAATCTAGCGAATTAGTTACAACGTAGTTAAAACGTAGTTCTATGGGCCAAATTATTCAATAGTTGTACACAGTATCCCGAGCATTTTAGTAGGCGGTTATTTTGCATTTATTCCTGAATAATATAAACTAGTACACGCAGAAGTATCCGAATTAAAACTGTAAACATGTTGAATTTTGCACTATTTTTTTGAAAATAGAATAATCGCGAAATTGTGGTTACCTCCCCTGTTTTCAGCGTTTCTGAAATCACTAAAAGTGCAATTAAAATAAACTCATGAAATTTTGCATGAAACTTCAATATTTGTCACTCTACTTTTTCATGCATCAAATCAGTATGTTGTTCAACGATCTTTCATGTTAAATTCAAAAACGAAATTTTAAAATATTATTTAAAAAATCATACAACTATCACAGTATAACATAAAATTGACTGTTTGATACCTTATATACGAAATTTTATGTATACCAAATTTTATGAGGATTGAATCAAAACTATTTCGGTAAATTACAATTTTCAGTTTTTATGGGTTGTCCCCAAAATCCAAGAATACCTTAAAACTAGCCGAGCAAAACTGTAGGGATTTTCCAGAATGATTGTTGTAAACGTTTTTTTTTATAAATGTAACAGGTTTATATAGCGTGTACCGAAAAATCCAACACAGGTGAAACACCTTAAGTCTTAATGCATACCCTATACCTATACGTCCCTTTGAGGGCAAATAAACCTCCCTGCATGAATTAGTCACGGATCAAAGAACATGGTTTATCTATAGAGATTGAAGTTAAGATTGTAAAGTCATATCTTGGCAAGTGGCATTAACGTCTTCAACAACTGTATAGATAGTCCTAACCTTAATCCATACAACCAGCTTCCAATAACATTAATACAAATAAAATAGTTAATAACAACCTACAACGTATTTGGAATGTTTCATAAATATCATATTACGGTCATGACACACGTCACCTTTTGGGCAAAATTGCCCGCGTTCGCATTTAGTTTATGATGTTTTTTTGATGTTTATAAAATAATTATGTTTATACTTCTGTCTTTGCGACGTATCTATACTTTCCACTGAGATGTCAGTGTCATTCAGTGTCATTCGTTTCGTCATTGAACTTATGCAACATATCGCCAAAAAGCACAAACGCTGGTTTGCTTTGTATTTCAAATTGTTAGTTTGTACATGTGTAACAAATAAAAAACGATGTTCGTAAATTACAACTGCACTAAATGTTTGCAAACACCCAAATATTGAGAAACGTACATGGGCTCTCAGTTGATGTTTTGTGTTTGAAACCATCTCAGCGAGTGGGTGTTCATCAATTGTACATGCATTGATCATAATCCGCCTTATTAGCATAATTGAAGTAACAGCTTCAGAGGCAAAAATCGCGCCAATTCTTGCATAGATTGCTACACTTCATTACATAATGGTAGAAATGGGGTTCATGTAGACTCTTGTTGCGATGGAAAACAGCCAGAACTGTATGTTAAGTTGGATTGATAAATACCTTGCAGTAGTTCCATCATTTCGGATCCTTCAACTCCTCATATCGTCGTATACCATGGCATGATATAAAAAAGATACGTTATATACATGTTGTATGTATAACAAACGCAGTTCCAAGTATTCAATTTATTTGAATGTTCTATCTGGGTATAACACTTCATTCTTACAAGTGTTCCATTCTAAAATAGTGTCACAAGCTTGATGTAAATGCATAATACTCTCAAATATATGATAAACGATAGGTTACCCAGAATGTGTTGTATTAACTCTCTTAACAAACAGGTTTCCTAATATTTCCTGATATAATGTTCCCCATCAACAGCCATTGTATTACATCAGACGATACGAGTCACACAGAATGATTAAGTTGACATAGACTTCACATGTAATTACTTTAATTTCCGATTTCAAAACAAGTCAGACTCTATGATACGCACTTGTCTACAATACGTGATTAGGTGTCACTCATGTGTTAAGTGGGGATATACTGTTTCACCACCGTAATCCCGCTATCGCCAAATATTGAGCTTATAGAACGTATATCCGATAACGGCTCTCGGTGTACGTAGGAATTTCTGAATGATTCTATATTGTGTTCATTCCATATAGTATTTGTTTAGTGTTGTTTATTGTTCAGAAAATACGCGCACTGTATTTTTATAATATTGAGTTGATTTGTTAATATATCACTCATATTTCTTAACACATTAACATCGTCTAACAATCTGACGTTTAACCTACCTTACCATATTGCCAGCTACCAACGTTTGAATCTTTAGTCATATGTTTAACATACGCTGGGCAATTGACATAGTCGTTCGTATGCTAAAAGTTAAACGGTAAAGTGTTTCTTCTGCTACCAACTGAACCTCCTTGTACATTTAAATGACATATTATAAAAAAACGAATATCGTGTTCAAATTCTGTATATGACCGTGTGGGAGCGAACTGGCTGTGACCTGACTGCAGTAAACGGCCAATTGTCGATATCAATAAATATTTGTTAAAACGACAAGCGCCAACATTCGTAGAAATATCCATAATCGTATATAACACTTAACCAACACTAGAATTCCCCCATTTTACGTACATTAAAGCACTACTGGAATTCCCAATGCCTGACATTTTACATACACTTTACGTAGTTTATATCAAAGCAGGAAATTGTTATCTATCTAAACCAGAATGCAGTAAATCTTTACATAAAAAGCATTTGAGAAAATACAACAAAGTGGTTCGATATTACGCTGTTACATCAAGTAGAATCGTACATTTAGATCAATATAAGCAAAAATAACTAGGATATTCAGTTACTTGGTCCGCATGCACGACGATTGGAAATGAGACGTTTACGTCTTGTGTCAATAGTCCTACATCTGTCAAAATGGAACTGATAGATTGCACTAGCGTGTATGCTCTCTAGTTTAGTTTGCACTCTCTGACTAAATAAAAGGTGTGACGAAGACATTTTCAGCAGATGATGTGTCTTTCCTTGTCGATTTTGTGTGCCCTACTTTCTATATCAGGAAAATGTTATACTAACTGTGTTAGCATCTTGGTTTGGTTACCACATTTGAAGACGACATCGAGTTCCAGTGTTCATGCTTTTACCGTTGCTATAAAAGAAATTAGAATAAATAGGTTATTGCTATCAATCTTTTATTTTCTGAAAATTCTGTCCTGGTGTACATGTATCTGGAAACACGACATATTATTATATTGACGGTATAAGTCAACATTGTTCGAGCATATATCAGATGGTAATTGTCAAGAATTTTGTACAATCAATAAGATTAGTCTTTATTGTAAGGGATAAAGCTTGTATTGGGTCTGGAAATCCTTTCATAATTACACTCCTAGTTGGACATAACCAATGTTTATCTCTTCTTCTACAGAGTATCCAATAAATGAAGATTTCTTGGCAACAACCGCTGTAATGGTTCAGAATGTAAAGTCTGTGTTGAAAATTTCTAGGACTGAACACCGGAGATATGTACTGATAATAATCATAATTGACAACCCTGCTTAGTACTTATGGTCGAAAAACAAGTGGTTATGCATTAGCGATGGTGTTTGCCTTCTCTTATTTTGTAGCTGAATGTCTTTTAGCCATCACTCATTCTAAAATGATCATTGATAGGTACCACTGACATATGCAATTATCAAGCAGGTGGTTTTTGCTTTCGATTAGAATATGTTCCAATAAATCAGTAGTAGTTTCCAAGCACAAATGAATACATTTACATAATTTGATGAACGTTGCTCTGGTTTTCTCATCAGCAATAGTTCTCATAACGACATAAACTAGGAAATGATGATTATATATAACCTTCAACAGTCATGATAACGTAAAGGCCTGGGAAGTGTAACATTGCACTTCAGGAATTAAGTTTCTATGCACATTTTACCCGTAAAAGCGAAGATATCATGAGTAAGATTTCAATGATTATGTATATCATAAATATGAGTAATACTATATAGGATGTAGATATAGTCTGTTATTAAACGATCTTATAATTTTTGTGTTGAGAAGCCGTTTGTGTTTGACCAACAAGAGCAACAGTCAACAATAATAACAACAACCAGATAAATGATTGTGAGGCTGAGATCGATGGGGTTGTAAGCCAACTATCATGTTCGAATGAATCTGCATCATTTTCAGAAGATTGATACATGAACCTTCTTATATAAGTGTTACTGCAGTATCATCTTCGAACACTCAGACGCATAATAAACACAAATTATCTTTGTTAACATAATAAATAGATTAAGCAAGGTAATTAATTCTTAAGATTGCGAATTACCATTATGTGTAAAAAAACACATTACAAACACCATAGCTGCTTATTCTTCTGTAACCCATGATGACCAGATAATTGAACAATTAAATGAATGTTTCCTCAAACTGTAAAGGTGAACCTCGGGGGAAATAGAACTACACGTTAACATGTGACATTAAAAGTGACAAACACTATTAAAACGATAATACAAAGACTCATGCAATGGTTTACCATGTCGACTATTCACAGTCATAATTTCGCGATGCATTTTATAACTGCTGTTCGTCTTCGATTGGCACGATATATTGATTTTGTAGAATCATGTTACATGTTGTGATTGTCAACAATGTCAGTGTTTGTTAAGCATTGCTACCGATCCATCTGAGAGAATGTTTAAAGAGAGTTTGCTGTGATATAATTATAATTGCATGCATTTGTATTTGTTTGCATTGAATAATTAATATTGATAATAAATATCATGTTCCTCATTCTACGCAATAAAACCATTACATAATATTCGCTATTAACAGTTGAAAGAGTAATCGATATGTTGGATAGAAGATAATCTTCCATTAAACCAAATAGTAATGTGCAGTTCTTATAAATTGCGATAAACTCTGTATGCTGTTTCAATGCCGGATACAAGGATTACACTGAAATGCTCACAACGACACTATTCAAGCTAAGCTTTTATTTCATTAAATGGACAGTTACATGAGACTAAACCGTATATAGATTACACACTTTTATGCACGAGGAAAACACTAAACGTCGTAATTAAACGGGTCTGTTTATTTTGCATATTCCATCTTGTGTATTTTACAAGTACATTAAACATTGACGAGAAATAGTTTAAACAGTCTCAGATATGCTGCCAACGAAGGTTATATCATGCATTTAGCCATTTATCAATCGTTTCACATGTGGGTTACACTTTTCAACTCTTTCAGCAAATTATGCTTGAATCTTGCGTAAGGGACTGCAGTTATATGGCGCCAAAAACGGAAACTTAGTTTGATGCAAAAATCATTACATATCGATGAACATGTGCAAGACTGGGAACAAAACATCAAACTGCTGGTGACGAGATCTGTTGTCAGGGATTAAAAGCCTGCGAACTCATCAGCCACATCGTACGATTATAAACACCAGAGTTGGATGAAAGTTACAATTCTGGTAGAGCTGAATCGGAACTCTCTCAAACTACAGTTGACATAAAAATCAACTCGCGTGTTTCTGAGAAGCAGATGAAAATATAACAAGGAAATAGAGCTTGATACAAGTCAATGCTGATCTAAACAATACATCCTCATGGCCCGTATGATACAATAGCGAAGTCGTACATTTGTACATAAAAAATTCTACTCTAATCAGTTTTAGAATTTACACATGTTCTCTTGTCTATACTGTATGATGCATATTGCAACATTTGCCTTCCGGGTCTTCTGTTAAGTTTCCCTGGTGAACACAACTCTTAGAATATAATGAGTTCTCACTAGGAAGTTCTTGAAAAAAACATAATTCATTGACAATGCTGCCGTGTTAGAATTGTTGACGATAACCCTGCAGGTTCACCGACCGAACAAGATGACTATTACAAGGCCATACATTATTCATGGTGAACATGAACATAAAACCAATCGGAACTCCTGACGATCGTATACATTGTACATATTGTTCATATTTTAACATATTGTTATGATTTATTCTAATACAGCGTTATCTTAGAATATATGAAAGTAAGTGTTTTGTAGCATTTCTTGCTTAGATGAAATCGTTACAATGTAGTCCAACATGGAAAGTAAAATAGTATGGACTGCACAGTATAATGTGGTATATTCCACCAGGTTTGACTCTGACATATTGTTCAGGGTCATTTTCCACTTCAGTCCGAGTATGTTTAACGTTTAATTGTATTGGTCATTGTTAATCTAAATTCAAGCATTAATATTGCAAAAACGATAGAGCTACAGTTAATCTAACCTAACAAGTGGTACGTAGTAGTCAGCTTTTTCGTTTCAGCTTCCTACATGTAGTTTCAGTAGCCTATTGAGAATATCGGTTTACATTGCATTTTAATCCGAAGAAATTCAATACGGTTAATTAACAGGATTATAAAGTAGTTTAATTTGATACGGTATTGAATCAAGCGACATTTCAGACTATAAATCAAGAGACAACATGTGGTGTGATCAATTGAACTTCTAGTGTTCTGCATTAAAGTGATATGTGGACGGTCAGCATTTGAATGAGTACACATCGCAGCGCATGCTAGTTGTGTTATATGCTCGTATATTATCAATAATTGTGAGGATTAGATTTCGTTTATTTGATTCACTAAATCACAAAGAACACCCACTTACAAACAAGACCTCATATTTACGTAATAATGTTGGTTTGGTGCAAAATAATATAAAATATCACAAGAATGCAATATTTTCAAGACCAAGAAAATATTTTGTAATTTTAAGTATTGATATACTGGAAGTGTCATTAAGTGTGACGCGTTTTGCCATCAGTAGTAATCACATAATAGTTCACAATAATTGATATATGGCAACACTAGGTGCGCACATATATTGATATTCGTTTATATAATCTAATTTGTAGATTGTTTAACAAATCACGTCTCAGAATATCAATCAAGTCGAGTAGAAGGTAATGAAACATTTTAGTGTGTATATGATCAGTTCTTAAAAATATTTAACTACAGTTTGATTGACAATCATTTTGTCATGCATTTATACGTTGATGAAGCATTGAACGCACATTGATATAAACCAAAATAAATGAAACTCCAGAAGTTTCATGTATTTACATTTTACCAACAAATTTCGTTTCTGATTGAGCAAAAAAAGAATCAATCAAACCAACTAAATGATTGTGACGATACGTACTTTGCCATTAGGGAATAAATTCCCGCGTACGTATATGAACTTAACAAGTTTAATCACAAATCAAGTAAATTAACAGAAACTAAAGAAGTTAAAGTACATTTGTAATGCACAATGGTGGCGACCAATTTATAACCTGGTACTCGATACATTAACAGGTGTAAGCAAAAATTACCTAGTTCAATTTAATTCTGGGAGTCCAAACTTTGTAAAGTCGAATCAATATGGTTTGGTCAAACTGTTACAAATAAACTATGGCAACAATTCCATTATTCAGTCAAATAAGAAGCGATTTACTGTAAGAACGGCGTTTATATTTAGCTACACTCTTGCTGTTGATAATGCATCTGTTTATAATGAATAAGAATGCAAAAATCACTGTGCTGCTCAACGTTTATCGCAGCCATGTAATGTAACATGCTGATTCAGGTATGATCATATTATTCCATGC
Organism: Spisula subtruncata; assembly: GCA_963678985.1. Lineage (NCBI taxonomy): Eukaryota > Metazoa > Mollusca > Bivalvia > Venerida > Mactridae > Spisula > Spisula subtruncata. The sequence continues at coordinate 66,499,570 of OY787661.1, forward strand.
GCGTTTTCTCGTGCCATCACTTTCAGTGAAAGCATTCTTGGTGGCGACGTGAAAATTATATCATTTCTAAATGTGCGTGGTATTGCAATAGCCTAGTGTTTACTAATTTCAGATAATTATATTGTGTATATACAGTAATTAACACAAATTGTAAACATAAAGTATATTACGTATGTAAATATACAGGGTGATTCATAATATCTGTTACACTTTCAACAGAATGGTATAAGTAAACGCTTAAATATAGCATATGATATCAAGCGTTTTCTTATGGCATTCTGTTGAAAGTGTAACAGATATTATGAATCATCCTGTACCTGTGGTAGTTAAAAGCAAATTGCGATCATAATAACATTGTTGTTAAGCATTTGGATCAACCAAATGTGAATTGATAACAGCTCATTAAAGTAACTACTACCAGTAGACAGAATACGCGTAACTTATGTTGCATGCATATAATATATTATCTAATACTTATATATAAAAACCCTGACAATCGACCAGTTGAAAATGTAAACGAAATTGTGTAAGGCTTCAGCCATACATACATATTAGCCTGATGACATTCCTACATCTGCTATGAATGCCGATAAACCAAATGATCGTTCGTGCATTGCATAACGCATTTTTATGTACTTTTGTGATGCCCTGGTAAGTACCAGGGCTTCAACAAGCCAGTAGTCAACTTTGTGTACTCCTTGGCCGATTGTATATATCAATACTTATTGTTAAGCAGAAACTGTTTATATTTTAACGTGCTTTACAATCCGTGCAACAACAATCGTACGATGATACTACAAATGTCATATAAACGCAAACAAGTATATTATAATTAAAATACATAATTATAAGCTCGCAATATAATTAAAGTATATATAATCACACACTTGTTGGAACCTTTTTCTATTGGACATTGATATTTATGTAAAACAAAACCACCAAACAATTTCTTACTTGCGTGGACCCCTTATTTTCATTTATCTGCAGTAGAATAGTTACCATCTTTTCTGGTACCATTGATAAACTGATAAGCATCATGAATGGATATGTTTAATATATAGCCATGTGGCCGGGCTGCTTGACGAGCGGCTTTCATGTTGCCATCTATTTGCTCCAAACCACATTGAAATAGAGTATCCAATTGGCCGTTAAACCCTCATGAAGGTGTTAATGATTTGGAAATCGTTAAAGTGTCATTAAATCCACATCTTGGAAGTGTCCGATAAGATTGCTTTTGAAATAAAACTTGGAAACAAGTAAAACTGTAGTGGTAGTTTTTATGTCTGGAGTAAGGTAATTCAATCGAGGTCCGTTTAAGTTTCCACCATTCATTCTGTGTAGTATCACAACTTCACAAAGAGAGCATACCATTTTAACATCGTAGCGGAATATAACCTGCTTGATTCAGACATCAAAGTTTGTTTCTAACGAGAGATATTATAGTGTACACCATGTTTGTTAATATATACATTGTTATACCGACGCTATAAATCGGTGATCGGCATAGCAAGATAAAAAGGTGTTGGGATTGTTATTAAGCCGTATAGTACCTGTATGTGATCATGCTACCCAAGTCTTACACATACGGATGCCTTTGCTCCTTGACACAGGTAGATAACTCGATACATTTTATTCTAAGCTGTCGTGGTTGAACAGACAAACAATGGTCATAATTATTACGCAAACTCGACATATATCGAATGCTATTCATTCCACTTTCTCCACTGATATCAACAACACAGCGAATGTAAAATGTATATACCGAGGCATTATAAATTATGCAGACGTATGGAATAGTTTTATCCGGTTGCGTGCTGGGAACTCCTAAGAGTAGGTGGTATTATCAGCTGCGTGAAGTTGGCACAACATACGACATTGGACATTGGACATTGAATTTTTCGAATGTAGTTATGAGAAATCATCCATCGCAACATTGAACATTGGACATTCAAAATTTGGAATGTAGTTATGAGAAATTATCCATCGCAACATTGAACATTGGACATTCAAAATTTTGAATGTAGTTATGAGAAATCATCCATCGCAACATTGGACATTGGACATTCAAAAAAAAGTTTTCGAATGTAGTTATGAGAAATTATCCATCGCAACATTGGACATTGGACATTCAAAAAAAATATATATTTGAATGTAGTTATGAGAAATTATCCATCGCAACATTGGACATTGGACATTCAAAAAAAAAAAAAATTTGAATGTAGTTATGAGAAATCATCCATCGCAACATTGGACATTGGACATTCAAAAAATTTTTTTTTGAATGTAGTTATGAGAAATCATCCATCGCAACATTGGACATTGGACATTCAAAAAAATTTTTTTTTTGAATGTAGTTATGAGAAATCATCCATCGCAACATTGGACATTGGACATTCAAAAAAAAAATTTGAATGTAGTTATGAGAAATCATCCATCGCAACATTGGACATTGGACATTCAAAAAAAAATTTTTTTTATGAATGTAGTTATGAGAAATCATCCATCGCAACATTGGACATTGGACATTCAAAAAAAAAAAATTTTAATGTAGTTATGAGAAATCATCCATCGCAACATTGGACATTGGACATTCAAAAAAATT
>OY787661.1:66502371-66541875 GCA_963678985.1 Spisula subtruncata
GGTATTATCGGTACTACCAGCAAACACAATTTGTGAAAGTAAGTCATTTGACTAAGCACGCGTCCAATCGAGTACATACGATCGGACATTGAATTTACATTAGCATACCGCATCTAGATAGTGTTATTCCATCCAGACGTTTTCCATTGCAAAATACTTGATTAAGGTTTCACACATTAACACTGTGACCTCCTCTATTAATCACGTATGTCGTTAGGAATTATCTATCATGTGGACTTATCGAAAATGCCAATCACGTCCAATAGTATAGAACGACAGCTCAACTGTTCACAATTCTCAATAGTTCCATTGTTTCACATAGTGGTAAAAGTCATTGCTGCATGTAGCGTTCGTTATAAAAATCCTAACCACATTTCGGAATAAAAGCGTCTTTGATTTAATACCTATGTATACAAAACAGTTCTGCAGCTAAAGTGCGTTAGCGACTAAGCTGGACCCCCACAAACCTTAAATATCTTAAAAAGTAATTATGCAATTTTATTGAAATTTGGCAGAGTTAACTTAATTACCTTTACCAACTCTGTGTTTAAATTTCAAATTTTTTTGCTGTTTAATTAATGTTTTTCCCATTGGGTCTTATGTATTACTTTTGGTATTGTAATCAACAAATAGACAGGGAGTAAAATAAGCTATTACGATCAGCTAGTTAAGATTATACTTTTGTATTATGTAACAACTATAACGGTATAATTTTATAACTTTGACTAAGATTTGTCCGATCACCAATGTTTATATAGTTGAGGCCCATCTTCTGATTGGAAGGATCATTTATACAAACAAAAAATACATTGTTTTTTCTTGCAAATATTGCTACGAAGTTGCTACAGTTATACAAACTAAGATAAACGTTCGTCCAAGGGCCTCATGATATATTTTCAACAGTCACTGGTGTGTGACTCAATGTACAGTTATACTGGACCAAATTGTTGACCTTTGCTGTTCCGGTCACTTTCAATACCCATACGTATTTACCCTGTTTTAGACTCAAAACTTTGCATTAGGCGTCTATACAAAGTACACTTTTCTGTGGACCGAAAATTCCGTTTTATTTTATCAGAGTTGGTAAGGGTGTTTTACGAAGACATACCTATTTTTGTTTTAATCGGGAATGTACTTTTTAAGATATTTAAGGTTTTTGGGGGTCCAGCTTAGTCGCTAACGCACTATACACTTATACTTAAAATAAATATTGATTTACTACATCATGTTGGTCTTATCAACTTTACACCGCGTCGCACTAACCGTAATTGTGTTATAAATAAATAAATAAAAATAAGGCAACTGTATGCTTGCCTTTGTTAGAATGAAGCACAATGTACTATCCGATATTGCCGTGGTATATTCTGTTAACATAAATAAATGCAAATGTAAATGTTTAATCTTTTTAAACGTGTCTCTATGCCGTTAAGCACGGTAATTGATATTGAATGATTTTGAAGCATGGAAAAGTAATTTACAGTTCGTTAGTAACATCACGGCGTTCAATCATTCGCAATGGCAATGTCTGTCTCTGCAACGCCGAAATCATGGATATAAAGCGGTACATCCGAAGATACATTTCCCATGTCACATTCATTGACCGTTCGTTACATAGATCATGACGATATAATACTTAGCAGTAGTTACTTCTGTCTCCCAGAATACGAATTCATGGATAAAACGAATCATCCCAAAGTTTGTTGTTTAACTATTAGTATATATAAATATTCCATTATCTAGCTGAATGTGCAAATACATGACATCCATGGTCATATGTATGTTTGCGCTTGCTTCAGACGAATTGCCTGAGATAAATTTTTGTTAAATTATTTGGAACGGGTTTTTGTACACGGTCCAATCTCTGTTGTCTTCCTCAAATAGTCTAAACTAGGAAACACCGCCCTGATAGTGTCGAATACACGATTGTAGTACACACTACGCGTTCAACCTTTCCATGACAGGAATGGCGCAGTAACATGATACGTGTACATGCACATATAATATGTTATAAGCATTTCCCATAAGCATGATTAATTGGGAATTTTTTCAACAACAACACGTATTCTGTAGTATTATTATTATTATAGTAACGTTTCGGCCGAGGCCTTCTTCAGAATAACAATACAACGGATGTGACGTCATGACGTTAACGTAACATGACGTCGCACAATTGCGGGAAAAACAAACAATGTAACAAATCAATAAAGTTCGAGTTCAATAATATACGGATCAGAATACATGAATTCCTATAGAAGTATATATATAAAAAAACATTAATAGGAATAAACGTATAGTATTGAACATAAAATTCACTGATTATACATTAAATAATGCTTTCGAATTCAGTCCGTTTGGATGTAGTGTTTGTAATTTATGAATCCAAAATGTTTCTTTACACAATCGGTCAATTTGATTATTAACTACATCAATTGGCATGAATGAGAAATCACTAATACTATGGTTACGCAAATTAAAGTGACCGGCAACCAAAGTGGAAAATGCAGGGTTAGAAAAGTTGGATATATCAAATTTATGGCTATTCATACGGCGTGATTCTGGCTGCATCGTTTGTCCAACATATTGCATGCTGCATTGTTTGCACGTAATTAGATAAATAACATCTTTCGATTGACAGTTTGTATCATAGCGTAAAGAAAATGTTTCTCCCGTTATAGCACTGCTAAATGACGACCCAGGGCTTATTCGCAGACAGTGAGAACAGCGTTTTCTATTACATTTTTCTGTGTTAAATATCTCAAAGTTGCGCTGGTTAAAATTGGAACTTACTAAATAGTCACTTAAATTTTTAGTACGTCTATACGCCACTATGGGTTTATACTTGTCATGTACTATTTTCACGTTCTCATTTTTTGCGATGTTCAAAAGGTCCCAATATTTATGAATCGTGTGACCAATGTTGGGTAATGATGGGTTGTATTCAACTGTAAATGGAATTACATTTTTATTATTTATAGCAGGGGGTTCGAGGGCTTCGGTTTGTGATAATTGTGAGACTTTTTTTTTTTTTTTTTTTTTCCATAAGCATGATTGAAATACACTTTTAGTGGTAAGTTACCCCCACTTATTCAACTAATGGAAAGTGGAATATGATCAACTACAGAATGAGAATTGTTATCAATATAAACTATAGCATACATGTATATCAATTTCACATACTAATAGGCAGCGTATGTGATATTTACAATGTCACTCCGTGCCAAAGTTCTATGAAAATATCTTATTATCGGATGAATTACACTAAATTTTAGTTTAGCCTTCAAAGAAATTTGTTTTATTTCTTCCTATAAGCAACCCAGTTTGGATTAATAACGCGCATTCAATTTATTTAAAGACAACTTGACATGAAAAGTGTAATACTACCGGACAGAAAATACGCATTTTAATTAAAATGTTCCTCTATAGTTGATTCCGCGTTATAATCGATTCTTCTCCGTGCTTAGTTCCTAGTAATATCAAGAAAATAACAATAATTCCAGAATGTATGTTTTCAAATACAGTTCAAACTGTGTTGGTCTTGCTCGCGGAAGTTGTGTTGTGGTGTTTCTGATTTCTGTGCTCGGCTGGTTAGGTTGAGTGCTACCATCCCTGTCGGATTGTCTCATACCTTTTTTGCAATGACTCTCATTCTGCAGGTATAATTTAAATCCAATTTGTCAGTATCGTATGAACATACCATTATTATATTTTCAGTCTTGTTTCGCAGCCATGTTGGTTAATCACGTCGGAGGATTTTCAACAGAGGTAAGACTGTATATATTTACTTCGAAAATAACAAATGCGTTTATATATACATATTTTATTACAATTTTCATGCTGCCTACCTTTCCCGAGATTCGTGTTTTGTTTTCAATTCTACACTAAATGTTCCTCAAACACGTTCAAAATCTATTTACAAGAATCCATGGTAATGGAGACTTGTTCGTCGGAAGCGAACACAGAACTCAAATGTTTGGTAAGAACGGAATGACAGAAGTTAGAAATAATCACCACTTCGGAAATCATGTATTTGCCTATTTGAGAACTTGGAATCTTAACTCATATATTTAGTTTCTAGGGATATGCTATGTTTAAACAATTTACATGTTTAGTTGAAAGCCAATACTTTTGATTTTATGATATGCCCCAAGGCACGGGATTCAGCATTTTGATGTACATGTACATTATATGTCTGCTTTCAATTTAGTTATGGAAATTTATTTTAGCAATTCTTTAATTTCATAATTGAAAACCAAACTACTGCATCTTAAGATGCTAAATCTCGTGCTATCATTGATGTACATATCTGACATGTCAAGATTGTCTTGACCTTATCCACAAACTGGTGATTATTACCCGTATGTGACTTATATATAGATGTTTATGATTTTTATTTCAGTTTTATTGGTGTTCGTTAGTATTCCGAGTTCATCGAACGCATCTACTCCAAACATCATTGCAGTCTAGCCCTCAGAAGCAGAATATCGGTGTAGGAACTGACGTCTTATGCATATACAGCAATACAAATCTGGTTATCCAGTGTAATGAATTATTTTGGCTGCGAATTTGGAATGTTAATAATTCGACTATGAAATCAAATAAATCGCTTTTAAATATAAATGTCGCATACATAATGTCCCAAATGACAATTTGCTAATACTTTGAGCCGTAGTAGAAATAGCATCAGTTGACTTCCATGTACGCAATACAAATGTATTACGGAACACTGTATACATAGGTTATTTGCCCGACTTTAAATACTATATGCACACTCTATATGTACAATTCTCCGTCTGTATGAATATACAGATAGAGAAACCAGACTAGATGTGTAATGTTGACAACTTGATTAATACGTTTAAAAACAAGTCTTGACATCTCCGCAAATCTATTAACTTGCAAGACGTTTTATCAATATTTGGAGAAGTAGGTGCCATGTATAAGGTTGAACTGTTTCATTCGGTAACCAATAGCGTATGTCACTACTAGTGATATTGTGAGACTCAGGGTTGACGGATTCGGTTCTAATGGCAAACGTTAACGAATCTCTATTTGAAGGAAATGTATCCCTTGGCTACAAAAATAACGTTATTGTCTAAAGCTATCGCACGAAAAATGCTTTGTTGTCCAAACATCAATATCCAATTAAACTATTTGATTAGACTATTTAAACAAGGTAATGTATAATATTTCTGACAGTTAAAACTTAGTTAAAAACATAAAACGCATGCTTTGCTACATTTTTGTATTTTATGATTTTTTTTCACTAATACATGTATATATTTTGACTTGAACAGGTATTGTGATGTCACAACGTCAGCGGGTCTGATCGCCCTTGCATCGGACTAAACCTTGGAATGAGGCGAACATAACGAATTATTAGTTGGTATGAGCAGTCTTCCATAGTTTTTATTATATGTGAATACGAAAATAATGCCAAACTATCATATCCCTTTAAGATAATGAATTATAGTGATGCTAGTTATTCTGAGGATTTCAAATTTGTAGAATAACCTTTAAAATAATTTCATGGTGTTGAGTGTGTATCCAATATATACGCATCTATTAATCCATACCATATAATAACCTTGAAATTAATTTAATAGAATTGAAAACATATCTTAATTATTAATACAGTAAAGATCTGAGATAAAAAGCTAATCACACACAGTTTTGATATACAATAGAAAATTAAGTTTGGCATATGTCTCATAAAATCTATTGAGAGTATTTTGATTAAAGATGAAACAAGATAAGGTTTTTCTCTTTGTTCATAGAGATAAAAAATTAAATTGTAAAGACATTATGATCCCCACGTGAGTCGAGAAACTAACATATAATAAAATAGTATTTATCACATGTGAATTGAAAGCTGGGTGGAATGGCGTAACATGATGAATTGATACTGGCATATAATAGTAACGTCTTCAAAAAAACTTTTGTGTATATAATACTATACAGAGTTTTGGATTGAACGACGGGAGAAGACCTAAAGTCATTGGAATCATTGGAAATGGTCATGCCTTTTTAATATAATCAAGATCTAACATTTCTCTGCTTTGCATTATAAATATTACCACAAAATGTCACATTTTAAAGGTTTATTATTGTTACAAACATACGAATATTCTATAAAAGTTTCTATACCGTCCCTATCCTTCAATGACATTAGCTATTTCAATTCACGCTAATTCGTTGTACGTGCGGAGTTCTATACAATACATGTAGCTACTTAACGTATTGTACGTTCAAATGATACGTTAATATAAATTAGAGATGGGACCGAATATTCGAATCCAATTTCAATATTCGAATATTCGTAAAAAATAAAGAAAAATTGTCAATTTCACCAAATATTGATACATATAAATTCCAATTATTTTCGTATGCTTAATAACAACATAATTTGTAATATAGTGTATAATCAAGTCCCTAATTGACACTTTTATGACATGTTCATCGATATATTAACTACATGTATACTCTGAATATACAGTATGACACTTCTCCAAAATACTTCCGTAAAACGATTGCATTTTAGACACCCGTAACGCTTGCATTTCTTCTGTATTCAAGTGTCGTAATAACACGAATTTTGCTGGTTAAATTAATTACCTGACGAATGTGTGGGATTCTTTTGATTCGGGGGTTTCATCCACTGTGTGATTAGCTGCTTGCATGGATGAATAAAGTTGTAGTTGTTAGTAAAAGTGTCAACTCATTGTCCGCAGTAACAGTGTGAAACACCCATCGGATGATGACAACGATTTTTAAAACTGCGTAGTCGTACAAATTTTCACAATCTTCATTAGAAATAACAAAACAATGAAACTTATTAAAACTTTATTCACACGTCCCTGAAGCCCGAAAGGAAAAGAAATACGACGATTTATAGATCAAAAACATGTTTATTACTTTCCAATCAGGTTGAATGTATATCAATAGTTCAAACAGAAATATTAAGCCAACAAATATCGTAGTTTTGCATAAGAGTGGAAATGGAACTTTTGTTTTATGAAGTGAAAAAAATGAATGAAATCTTTGACATCGATTATCGAACGAATATTCGAATATATTCGAATATGAATTTCGAATATTCGAATATTGATTTTGGTATTCGGTCCCATCTCTAATATAAATGCATCGCCCACGTCTTATTTACATTGCGATAACGCGTTAACTCGTAATTTGGAAGTCGGGATAGTTTACGTGTATCATAGAACCGTTCGAAAGAGTCGCACCAGTTCTTGCCTATATTAGCACACATCCTAGCAATATTGACTTATATTGTCGTGGTGATTGAAAACAGCAAACATAATAAGTCGAGAGTGATTATTTCATTTTGAAGTCCTTCTTTCACTTAAAGCTTTAAATTCGTATTAACGACTACCACAAAATGCCAGACTATATAGAACCATACATACCGCCTACAATATGACAATACGCAGCTAGTATAATCAGAGATAAAACAATAAATGGTCCGACAAGTAGTGGAGGTTTTATTATGCTGATAGGACTCATTAAACGGAGACCAATTTCGCACACAACTAATAAAAGGCTGATTAATGGCTTTCCAATATGCTAATTGTGTCGATGTAGGAATTACTGTGGTCCGTTGTATATGGTGAGTCTAATTCATTTCCATTTGCACTTTTGCATTTGTTTCTAAATAAAAGGGAACATCTCACTAATAAACAAAGACTTGATGGACGAATACTAGATTCATTCATAACTTTACACACGGGTGAATTGGTTATTGTAATCTACTTTACTATCCGTTCAGTATTAGACAAACTATTCTAGAATGTAGGGTATTGTTTCTTGCAAACCCTCAAACCGGTTTCCTGCATTAAGCGTGATATACTTTAACGATACTGGTGTCGATATATTTTGTATTTTTTAGACAATCGTCAGTACCCCATCAGTAACCTATGAATAACCTCAGACGATACGAGTCAAGCATAATGATGAAGTTGACATAGTCTTTCACAAGTAATTACATTAATTTCCGATCTCCAAACAAGTCAGACTCTGCGAAACACAAATCTAAGCAAATGAAAACACAACCATGTCTACAAACCGTAATTAGGTGTCACTGATATGCCAAGTATGGATACACTGTTTCACCTCCGTAATTCCAACATCGCCAAAAATGCAGTTATATAACATATTACCAATAACTCACACCCTCGATAAATGTAGGGAAATCTGAAATATAGCATGCGTTCATCTTAATATAGTATTTGTTTAGTATTGTTTTTGGTTAGATGGGCGCCTTGTTTTTGTTATAACGAGTTAGGATGTTAATGTATCGATTTTATTTCTGGACGCATTAGTTTCTTCACTATCATTTAGCAATCTGGCGTTTCACCTACCTTACCATAATTCCCGTTTTCACATTTTGAATCTGCAGCGACTTGTTTAACATACATTGAACAGTTGTCATCGATATTTATGTTTGACATTTGTGCGATAACTTTTATATTCTGCTAACATCCACTTTTTAAAAGTATATGTACATTCGGAGGACATATTCTGAAATAAACAAATTCTTTAGATGATTGTCTCAGAGCGTATTGACTGTACTAACCGGTCATTATATTGCTATAACGACAAGCGCCAACATTCGTAGAAATATCTATAATCGTATATAACACTTAACAAACACTGGAAACTCCAATGTCTGACATTTTACATACACTTAACGAAGTTTATATGAAAGCAGAAAAGTGTTATCCATATAAACCAGAATGCAGTAAATCTTTACATAAATAGCAATGGAGAAAATATAACTAAGTGGTTCGATATAATGTTGATAATTCAAGTAGAATCGTACAATTATATCTATATAAGCTAACAACACGGATAGTGTGTAACTTGGCCAGCATGCATGCAGATGGGTAATGTAACTCAAAGACTTGTCTAATTACCAACAACTGTCACCTTGGCAATGATAGGTTTGACTACTTAGTGTGCTCTCTTGTTTAGTTTGCATTACCTGACTAAATTAAAGGTGTGACAAAGATATTTCTTCGCTTGTCGAGTTTGAGTGCTCTACTTTCCATAACACAATTGTATTTTGCGAAATGTGTTCGTATATTTTGTGAGTTGGGTTTTCTCATTTGACGTTTACATGTTGTTACTGTTGCTAGCATATTAATGATAACACTAAATTGCTCGAGAGATTTTGTTTTCTGTAAATTCTGTCCTGGCATACATTTACATGTATTTGGAAACACAACATGTTATTATATCGACGGTAGAGGTCAACGTTGTTCGAGCATAGTACGAATATATCAGATAGTAATTATCAAGGATTTTGTACAATCAATAAGATTAGTCTATATTGTAAGGGATAAAGCTTGTATTGGGTCTGGAAATCCTCTCATAACTACACTCCTAGATGGACATAACCAATGTTTATCTCTTTTTCTACATAGTCTTCAATAAACGTTTATGAGGATTTCTTTAATTTAACCTCTGGAATGATTGTAATACAGCAAAGCGCATCCTCGTCTGATTGTAGCTCTCAGAATGAAAATGTTTCCAGGACTGTATACCGGGATATATGTACTCGAGGAAACCATAATTGAAAACCCTGCTGGGAAATAATGGCCGCGAAACAAGTGGTTCTGCATTGGCGATGGTGTTTGCTTTCTCTTTCCATGTAGCTTGATCTTTTCAAGCCATCACTCATTCCAAAATGATCAGTGATAGATACCACTGACATATGTAATTATCACGCAGGTGATTTTTGCATTCAATAAGAATCTGTTCCAGAAGGCCAATAGTTTCGTAGCTTAACGTAACGCTACACAGGCAGCGCTGTTCTCATCCGAAACGTTTATCATGTCAAAATAACATAGGAAATAATGAGTGTGTACATGTTGTATAAACTTAAACGACCATGATAACATAACAGCCTGTAAAATGTAACATTACACTTTTCATTGCACAGTTTGACCGTTAAGGCGAACATAGCATTGGTAAACATGAGCTGATTATTTACTTCATTAATGTAATCAATGCTTGAGGATATGAAGTACTTCTTCTAGATGTCCTAGATGTTATCTGTCATTAAGCTTGCACATAACATGTTTAATGTCTTCACATTGAAGCAACATCAACAACATCAACAACTATATCGCAGATGGTCAAATTGCAATCCACCAATCTTGTTCGAACGTATCTGCATCTATTTATGAAGATTGGTATCAATTGTTGGTTCACACAAGCACACAGAACGAACGGACATAGCATTGAAGCTCATGCAGCCGATGTGTCAAACGAAATTGACAAAATGAATATAAATCACTAACTCCTCGACACATATTTTGTTGGAAACTGCTTAAATGACATTTGATCTTTAATAAAACTGCAAAATTACATCAAATGACCTTTGGAATCGAAAAAAATACATTTACACAAACACCATGTCAAATTTTCAGGAAAGGGAAATAACCCCATGTAGTCGGTGTTACAATAACATTTTCCAAGTAATTTTTTCCAGTTTGTTGACAAGTTGATTCTTTCACGCCAAAAGTTGCAAACGACCCTTTTTATTAATGGATGACGTCATAGCTGTCAAAATAATGTTTGATAAATAAACAAGTGAGCATTGAATACATGCATGACAAACATTGCCAATTATATAAGGGTTAACTCGTACATGTAGTGAATGTATGGTGTAAGTTTTTGTTGTGATTTCATTCAGAAATTGGTCCATTTCGTATTTATTTATTTAATTTACTCATCAGTTATTGTAAACAATCCTGCAGGCAATGTCACGAGAAAAAGAATCTATAATTTCACGAGAAAATTGCATACACCGGTATCGTGGATACACCGGCTGCATGGGGTTTCACTATATGCCTTCTCTCATGTTAAGTTTATAATTAGATTTAGCAAGGTAATTACTTCTTAAGATAGTGAATTGACATGATTTGTAAAAAGCACATTGCAAACACCATAACCGCACATCGTCATGTAACACAGTATGACCAGATAATTGAACCAATAAGTGATTGCTGAAATCGTGGAGGTATACCTCTGGGGAAATAGAAAAACACGTTGAAGGTGACAGACACAATAAATGAGAGAGGTGAAATGTTTTAACATCTTGAATCTTAAATCCACACTCAAACTTTCTCGTTAACTGTTGTCCTGCTTCGGAGTTTACACACGTGATACATCGATTACTTAAAATCATTATCAATGTTATAGTTGTGCACAATGTCGGTGTTTGTTTAACAATGCTACCGATCCATCTGAGAGATTTTAAAAGAGCGTTTACCGCACAGTTTTTTTAATTGCATGTATTTGTTTGCATTGGTTGATTGTTATCGTCTTTCAAACAAAGACATATTTTGGTACCATGTATTTCATTGCACGCATACTAGAATAAGCATTACAATAAAAAACCAATACACAATGTACACTGTATGCAATTGTTCAAAATAGTTACTTTCAACAGCCGACAGTCTCGTCAGTATTGTGTATTAATATCGACATTAAACATAAACAAACGAGTGATTAAGCAGTCTTAGATATGCCATCAAATGTTACAAAATGTAACTTTGCAATTTAACTAATTGTTGGTTACTCTTTCAAACTCTTAATGCGTATTCCAACTATATCTTGTGTAATGTGCAACATTTATATGGCGCCTATAAGGAAATTTTGTTTGGTGTTAAAATAATTTGACATCGATGAACATGTGCAAGACCCGGAACATAGCATCACACTGCTGGTGATGAGAATTATTGGCAGCGGTAAAACGATTAACACCACAGTCGGAAGAAAGTTTGAATGTTGGTGAGCTATCTCCAACTATATAAGAAATAAAAATAATATGATGTGTTTCCGAGAACCAGATGACAAAAAAACAAGGAAGTATACAAGACGATGCAGAGAAAACAATAACTCTTTATGCGACAATATCGTAGTCGTACTTATAAAATTCTACTTTAATCGATTTTCGAATTAACCAATGTTCTCTTGTCTATGCTGTATGATGCATATATAAACACATGTTTGCCTTCCGGGTCTTCTGGTAGGTCTTCCTGGTTATACAACTTGTAGAATATTATTAGTTCTCACAAGGAAGCTCTTGGTAAAACATACATACTTTCAAGCTTTACAATTCTCAATGCACAGATAGAGCTGCAGTGGATCTAACAGGTGGTTCGTAAGTTTTTACGTTTTCATATAACCCGCGGCTTCCTATGTTTAGTTTGAGTAGAAATGTGAGAAATGTTTACTTTGCATTTATTTAAAAAAAAACACCGAAAGAAACTCCAGACTGTTAATTAGGCGAATTATAAAGCAGCTTTATATGATACGGTAATGAATCAAACGACATTTCTGACTATAAATCAAGTGACAGCGTGCGATGTGATCAATTGAACTGCTAATGTTTTGCATTAACGTTTTTTTTCGATGACAAAAATTTAGCACCATTCCGAGGGCAAGTGCTTTATTTACTCTTATAAATACATTACTGGTAGTGATTAAAGTTTGTTAAGTCGATAAACTATATCTCAAATGCCATCAGCTCATTTAATCTACCCTACATATACGTACTACTGTTGGTATGATACAAATCTTACTCTACAGGCTAATAAATTTGCAATTATATCTAAAGCAACAAAAATATTATCAATGAAACCGTAAATATTTTCAATTATTAATATACTGGAAGGTTTATCAAGTGTCGGTGATACATGCTTTGTTTCAATTGCATACATTTTTCCCAATACTAAATATAAGGCAGAACGCAAATAATCGTTAAGTTGGGGATATAATCCTATTGAAACATATTCCGAGAGTTTTTATATGCTTTACGTCTCAAAAATTAACGAAGTACAAGAAACATTTCCATGTTTAGATGATCAATACTTAAATTCAACGTATATGTTTGCTGTAAATGAAAGTAATTACACTTGGCAATCATTTTGTCATTTATTTGTCTGTTGAGGGAGCAGAGATGCTGTAGTGACTTACTTATTCAAAATTCGAAATTCTGTTAAACAACCGATTTACCGTACGAACGACTTGCAGTATTAACAACACAATGTATGTTGACAATAAAGCGGTTTATAATGAATAAAAATGCCAGCATCACTGGTCTACTTCACGTTTATCTCAGCCACGAAATGTAACATGCTAACACAGAAATGATAATATTGTTCTATTTGTGTTGTCCCGTGCCATCACTTTCACTGGAAACATTATTGGCGGCCACGTGAAAAATATTTCATTTCTACATATGCGTAAGCCAAGTGTTTACTAATTGGAGATAATGTTAATGTTTATATATAGTAATGAACACAAATAGGAAACATATAGCGTATGTATGTTTATACCTGTGGTAGTTAAAAGTAAATTGCGACATAATGACAGTCTTGTTAAGTTTTTAGACCAACCCAATGTGATATGATTACAGCTCATTAAAGTAATTACTTCTAATAGACTAGTCAACAGTTTATACACTACACTGTTATATGTACGTTATCATTTCCACACATACGTGGGGTTATCCAATAGTCAGTTGACTTTTCTTCTTAATCAAAAACCATTTGATTTAATGCTACGAATCTATGGTCCCTGTAAAATTGATTTGAAATTGAAACACGGACATGATTAAAACTAGCATAAATATAGCATTTGTAAGCATGCGTGGTAGACAAAAAGACGTACGACGTCACCCTATTGACAAAACCATTTCATGAAGCTCTTAAACACTGTTGTTGTTCGTTTCCCGTAATCAGATATATGCCTATAGCATGCAAACACACTCGTTCTGTCGACATGTTCTGAATTGTATCGTTCTATCTCTACGAGAAGCAGTCACTGACAGCCATATCCCCCGCCGAAGGAAAAATTGAGGTAAACAACAAATATTATCACGAAAGCTTAATAAAGATGACCACTACAGTTGAATTGTTGTTGTTGCCAACAGGAATAATGTCAAATCAAACGAATAACGTAACACATAAAAAAATTAAGAATCAAAGTTCCATCAAAATTCCTTAAGAAATGTAGAAACAGTCGCACACAGAAGTTAATTAATATGTAAAAAATCAACAAAGGGCCATAATTCTTTCAAAAATGGCCAAAAGAAAAACACTGACGATATCCACTAGTGCACCTCATAACTGTACTTCTGTAAAAGTTTTGACAAAATTCCATGAGAAATATGTTAAAAATAAACAAAGGGCATTAACATTAAAAATGATCGAATAAAAAATCCTGACTTTGTGCGCCGGGGGACATCATAGCAGTTATTCTGTGAAAGTTTGGTCGAATTCCCTTAAGAAATGTAGCAGGAGTTGCAAACAGAAGAATTCATATGTAAAAAACAACAAAGGGCAATAACTGTGTCAAAAATGGTCGAATAAAAAAATCCTGACACTATGCACTGGGGGACATCATAGCAGTTATTCTGTGAAAGTTTCGTCGAATTCCCTTAAGAAATGTAGCAGGAGTTGCACACAGAAGAATTTATATGTAAAAACAAAAAAAGGCAATTACTCTGTCAAAAATGGTCGAATACAAAAATCCTGACAATATGCACTGGGGACATCATAGCAGTTATTCTGTAAAAGTTTCGTCAAATTCCCTTAAGAAATGTAGCAGGAGTTGCACACAGAAGTTCGGACGGACGGACTGACGGACGGAATGACGCCTCCCATTACCATATCCCCTGCGCCTTCGGCGGGGGATAACAAGTGGATTATTTCTCTAATCCCACGGATGGTCGATTCTAAAAACGTAGCACGCATTCATTGAACGTCGGCTTTGACCCTATTGACATGCATTGTCTGCCACAACAACCGGACTTTCTGTTAACTATTGATGCCATTTAAAAACAATTGATTACAATACAGTAGGGTTCATACTTAATCTGCCAAACATTTTTTGTCTTTGTTGCGTGTCCCGCCTTGCTGTTTATACAGTTGAATTATTTTACGACTGCAAATGAAATCTGTTGGCGTCAATTTTACGTAAATTTTTATATGACAGCATTAACCCTTATATTCATAAAATGACGAATATATAAGATACAACCTGTGAATTATACCATAATATCGGTATGACATTAATGAATACGAGGACATAGTTTTGTATTAATAAATAAAAAACACTGGGACAATCGGCAATAACGTAACGCATTTTATTGGAAAAAATCTGCAGTACGCCGCTTACGCTTTTTTGTGTCGTTGCAATGACAACGTGTTACTCTTGATAACAAAGAGTTCTTTATTAAAAGATTTTGAGATTATTGCTTGTAATAGATTAATGTCACTGTATGGTAATTTCCATACAGATTTGACTTAAAACACAATTTTTTGAATAACCCCACGTACGTATAAGTCTGAACAATCTGCAAGTTTAAAATGTGAACAACCCTCTTTACATCCGTGAGAAATGTCTGTGAAAATCAGACATGGAAAGTAGTCTAATCCTAACCCTTTACTACAGGGCGACTCGCATTTAAGCATTTATGAAGTTACCTGAGAAGCAACGGTCACAATCTGGTCCAAGTTAAGGATCGGTAAGTGGTACGAAAGTACAACAAAACAAGGGTTAATAAAAAGGTAACTCAATACGTTGTGTAATTTGATTTCCTAATGGAAATTAAAAAAAATTCAGAAAACTATTTTTTTTTGTATAAGCAACAGAAACATAAGACGAATAATCACGTGGAACAACATGCATGTATCAAAACAGAGCAAATAAATTCCCATCATGTGTGGCCTTCTGGTGTGTGTGTGGATACATTTCTTTGTTCTATTATTAAGTTTCACAAAAGACACTTATTAAAATGTAATGCTGCAAATTTGATTAGTTTACAGTAGCACAGTCATGTTAATCCCTCGTTGTGTGTTTTTACAAATTTTAGTCTTCAGACAATCAGCAGTGACATTTATGTGTTTATGCAAATCTGAAATAGTTTGAAGCTTAAATTGACCAATCAATTACTGAGAAAATGTCTCACAAAAGTGTACATTTACAGAAATAATGTACACTTTATGAATAGAGTCAGTGGGCATGACGGAGTATAACTCAGGATATTACTACAAAAGTCATATAAACACAAACAAGTATATTATAATTAAAATACATATTAATACAGGTAAGCTTGCAATATCATTAAATTAAACAGAATCACACAGGTGTTGTGGAAACCATTTTCTTAACGACATTGTTATTTATGGCATAAAACTAATACTTCTAGTAAAAGAAAGACCGGAGAAAATGAGCACGAAAATAACGTATCAAGCACGAGAAAGTTAATGTCCATCTTGTGTGATCTCCTCATTGTAATTTATCTGCATTAGAATAGTTAACATATTTTCTGATACAATGTACCATTGGTAAACTGATAAGCATCATGAATGGACAGTCTTTGATATATAACACGATAATATGCTTCACACATCCTTGCTGCTTGATGAGGGACTTTCATGTTGTCATCAATTTGCTCCAAACCTCATTGAAAATAGAGTCTCCAATTGACCATTAGAACCTTAAAAAGGTGCTAATGATTAAAATTGTTAAAATGTTATTAATACCGCATCCCGACAGGCTATGATAAGATTGTTGATGAAATAAACCTTGGAATAAATAAAAAGTGGTATTGTTCACGTCTTGTATTTATAAATGCTATCGTGTGGCATTTTATGGAATTCAATCGAGATTAATTTACTCATTCCACATTGTCCGCAGGCATTATAAATTATGCAGACGTAGGGAATATTTTATCCGGCTGCGTGCTGAGAACTTCTACGAGTACGTGATATTATGTGTACTGCCAGCAAACACAGCATATGAACGTTAGACATCTGATTAAGCACATGTCTAATCGAGTATATACTCCCGGAAATTGAAATTACATTAACGTACCGCATCTAGAAAGTGTTATTTCATACAGACGTTTTCCTTGACAAATACTTGATGAAGGTTTCACATTTGTCTAACACTATAAGACACGTCTGTCGTTAGTAATGTTCTATCTTGAACATTTTCTCGAAACCGTTAATGACGTTCAATACTATTTGAGGAAAGCACAGGTGAGGATCAGTCTGAATGATGTTGTTGTTTCATAAAAGGATAAAAGATAATTACTGAATTCGATTCGCGTTGTAACCGACCTTATCACTTATCGAAACATCAGCGTCTCTTACACTACACCTCTTGGGTACTCGTATAAGTAAAGTACGTCTGCTAGTAGTATACTTGAAAATAAATATGTTTCATGTTTCTAAAGTAGGCTGGTGGTAGAATATACACGTCATCTTAATGGACATATGTTTTTTAGCATTTACCAATATGGCTTATTGTGTAATTCTGATGTGTTAGCTCGGCTGGTCCTGTCGATAGCTTCCTTTCCTGCCTGAATTCCATATACCTTAACTCTTGCTTTTACTTTGGTACAAATCAAGCAAATGTCACATCCTGATAAAACCTGGGAATATCCTTTTTACTTGGAAACGCACACATTTGTGGAATAAAAGTCATTTTAATGTTAGAACTAAGGTTCCTAAGTCGCTTACAAAAAAATTGTAAGTACGCTGATCTGAATTAAACTTTTTTAAAGCATACCAAAGTAATTGCCCGTTCCATCATGATGTTATTACAATTAGCCCTGGCATGTGTGTACTTCTGTCTCTCGATAACAAAATTCAGGGATATGAAACGATACATCCCATGTTTCTGTTGTTTACTATTAGCACATATAAACCTACATTAATCCTTCTGTAAGGTTCAAGCTCATGGCGTTCATAAAAATACGCGAGGAATTTCTCGTACATTATGTGGAACTATTTGACTTTTGTCTTCCCAAAATAGTATAACATTTGATAAGAAGATATATTTTCCTTGGCAAAGTCATTGCCCGTTCGTTAAGTACATCATGGCGAGATAACAATTAGCAATGTCTACTTATGTCTCCCAGAATACGAATTCACGAATAAAACGATACCTACCAGTGTTTGTTGTTTTACTATTAGCACATATAAATATACCATTATCTTGCTGGAAAATACAAATACATGCCATTCGTAGTAATATATATGTTTACACTTGCTTCAGACGACTTGCCTGAGATGAATTTCTCTTCTTTATTTGGAACGGGGTTTTGTACAATGTCCTCGCTCTGTTGTCTTCCTCAAGTAGTCTAAACTGTGATATTTAATTCAGCTACATTTTCCAGACGATTTGTTTAATCACAAATTATTCGTTGAGTGTACAAATAAATGAAACACCGCCCTGGTAGTGTCGAATACAGGATTGTAGTAATACACGTTCAACCTTAAACACATACCTTTCTACAAATATACCAGATATATAGGAAATGTAATATAAACGCATACCGCATTTTTGAATTGAGATATTATTGGTTTACCGAGCAGATGTTCCAACAAGAGTATTATTAAAGTGTCCCCAGTTTTGATGTTCGTTTTAGCTTTGTTCTGAAATGTCAGTTACGGTATTATTTGGACACAATAATACGCTAATCAATTTCAACTGCTACTAAACCTGCTTATCAAATGAATATCTCAATAACTATGAACATTTCCATGACAAGCTTGGCTAGGTAACATGATATATATACATGTAATATGTTGTATGTTCCCATAATCATGATTGAACTACACTTTCGGTGGAAAGTTACCCCCACTGATTTAACTAGTAGAACGTGGAATTCGATCAACTGCAGAATTAGAATTGTTATCACTATAAACTATAGCATATATGTATATCAATTTTACATACTAGTAAGCAGTGTGTGTGCTATATACAATGTCACTCCGTGCCTAAGTTCTATAAAAAATATCTGATTCACGGATGAATTACACTAAATTTGAGTTTTGCCTTCAAAGAAATTTGTTCATTTCTTCTGATAAGCAACTCAGTTCGGATTAATAACGCGCCTTCAATTTATTTTAAGACAACTTGACATGAAACGTGTAATAATACGCACTTTAATTAAATTCTTTCTCTATATTTGATTCCGTATTAATTGATTCTTCGCCGTGCCCAGTTCCCTGTTATATCAAGAAAAAAAACTTCCAGAATGTATGGTTTTAAATACAGTTCAAACTGTCTTTGTCTTGCAATGACTCCCATACTGCAGGTATAATCAAAATCCAATCCAGTTTTTTCAATGCATTGTATGAATATACCATTATTATATTTCCAGTCTTTTATTGCAGCCATGTTGGTTAGTCACGTCGGTGGATTTTGAACAGAGGTTAGACTGTATATATTTATTTCAAAAAAATTTCAATTATACACTAAACATTCCCCAAACACGCTGAAAATATATTTACAAGAATCTCTGGTTATTGAGACTTGTTCATCGGAAACGAACACAGAACTCAAATGTTTGGTAAGAACTGAATGGTACAAGTTGGATATAATCACCACACCGTAAATCGTGTATTTGCCAATTTGAGAAATTAGAATTAAATTTAAGGTACAGTCTCATATTTAGTAACTAGTGATATGTTATGTTTTAACAATAAACATGCATAGTTGAAATCCAATACTTTTGATTTGATGATATGCTCAAAGGCACGAGATTCAGCATTTTGATGTCCATTATATGTCTGTTTTCAATTAAGTGATGGCAATATATTTCAGCAATTCTTTACTTTCATAATAGAAAACCAAACTAATGCATATTAAAATGCTAAATCTCGTGCTATCATTGATGTACATATGTGCCATGTCAAGATTGTCTTGACCTTATCCACAAACTGATGATTATTACCCGTATGTGACTTATATATAGATGTTTATGTTCTTTATTTCAGTTTCATTGGTGTTCGTTAGTATTCCGAGTTCATCTAACGCATCTACTACACGGTGCAAACTTCATTGCAATCTAGCCCTCAGAAGCAGAATATCGGTTTAGGAACCTGACTGACGTCTTATGCATATAAAGCAATACCAGTCTGGTTATGCAGTATACTGAAATAATGTGGCTGCAAATTTGGAATGTAAATCATTTCACTAAGAAATGAAATAAATCGCTAATAAATATAAATGTCGCATACATAATGTCCGAAATGATAATTGGCTAATACTTTGAGCCGTAGTAGAAATATCATCAGTTGTCTCCCATTTACGCAATACAAATGTAGAACGGAACACTGCATACATAGGTTATTTTCCTGACTTGAAATACTATATACAAACTCTATATGTACAATTCTCCGTCTGTACGAATATACAGATTGGGAAACCAGACAAGATGTGTACTGTTGACAACTTGATTAATACGTTTAAAAACAAGTTCTGACATCTCCGCAAATCTATTTACTTGCAAGACTTTTTATCAATATTTGGAAAAGTAGGCGCCATGTATAAGGTTGAACTATTTCATTCGACAACCGCTGGCAGATGTCACAAATAGTGATATAGTCAAAGTCAGGGTTGCTGAATATGGTACTTATGGCAAAAGTTCACGAAAGGAACTTTGTGCCATGGCTACAAAAATAACGTTAATTTCTAAAGTTGTCACAAGAAAGAAGTTTTGTGGGAAATTAAAATCATTAATACGCTAAAAGACACTTAGGAACTTTGACATCATTTCAGCAAGATGTCGTATTATAATATAACATTTATATAACATGATAATTGAAACCTGAGTGGAATGGTGTAGCATGGTCAATTGATCCTGGCAACTGACAGTGACGTCTTCCAAAACTGTAGATTTGGTACTCACCCTAACCTATATAGACATAATATTGTAATACGGACACAACAAACGTCATCATCTCCAGCAAAATTGCACGAGTTTGCATTATGTTTCGGAACAATGTGTCCAAACTACAACTTCACTAATCGTTTGGAAACTCCCAAATAGTAGTTATTACATAAAGTGTTCATGTATTGATCATTAACCGCTTTATTAGCATAATTGAATTAAAAGCGTTAGACACACCAAACTTTGCGCCAATTCTTGCATAGGTTGCTTTGTTTCATTATAAAAGGATAGAATGAGGATTCATGTGAACTCTTGTTGTGATAGAAAACAGCAAGAACTATATGTCCAGACGGATTTATATATCTTGTAGAAGTTCAATCTCTGCAGTTTGAACTAAATAAGTATAAAGAAGTTTCATAAACTCTATACAGAACCATACAAACCGCCTATAATTTGACAATAAGCAGCCGGTATAATTAGAGATACAACAATAAATGGTCCGACAAGTAGTGGAGGTTCATTGTGCTAATAGGACTCATAAAATGGAGACACATATAACACAGAAACAATAAAATGCTTAATAATAGCTTTCCATTATGCTAATTGTGTTCATGTTGGAATTACTGGGCTATATTGCATTACTTTAAGTCTCATTCATTTCCATTAGTGCTTTTACATTTGGTTCTAAATGATAGGGAACATATCTATTATAAACAATGGACATGATAGAAACATAAATATGAACTTTACATCCGTGATAATTGGTTATTACAAACCAAAGAATCTATTTCATTATCAGTTTAGTAGTAGCCAATATATTCTAACAGGGACGGTTTCTTTCCTGTGAAATCCTACAACCAGTTTCCTGCATCAAACTTCGTATTCTTTTACGATAATGGAGGTGATATATTTTGTATATTCCGACAATCGTAATAGGTTTAATTAACAGCCTTTGTATAACATCAGACGATACGAGTCACATTGAATGATTAAGTTAACATACCCTTTCATATGTAATTACTTTAATTTCCGATATCAAAACAAGCCAGACTGTGCGAAACGCAAATCTAAGCAAATAAAAACACAACCATGTCTACAACACGTAATTAGGTGTCACCCATATGACAAGTGTGGATATACTGTTTCACCTCCATAATCCCTCTATAGCACACACTGATGTTATATATAACATATTGCCGATAACACAATCACTATTATAATGATTTGATTTGTTAATGTATCAATACTATTTCTGCACGCATCAGCTTTTTTACCATCACCCAGCAATCTGACCTTTCACCTACCGTACCATTTTGCCCGCCATTTTGAATATGTGTATTATATGTCACGCCTATTTTTGCAGTTACGTTGGTTAATCGCGCCAGTGGCTTTTTAACAGAGGTTGGGCTGCATATAATGTACGTCGAAAATAACGAATTAGTTTTATATAAATCTATATACATATTCTATTACAATTTGCCTCGCTGCCTATAAATCTCGAGAACCCAGGTTTTGATTATTTGGTGGCAATTCGACAATAAATATTCACCCAACACGCAGAAACTCCATTAACCAGAAACTCGGGTTATTGGGCTGTGTTCACCGAGAGCGAACACAAAAATCGGAACAGAGGTTGGTAAAAACTGCATGACGGAAAGTTAGAAATTACCACAACTTCGGAAATCATGTATTTTCAATTTGTTTAATTCGAATTTAGTTTATGATACATTCTGATAAGTATGTAGTTACTGGGAAATGCTATATTTTTATACAGTAGAAATCCAACCATTCTTCCTCTTATGATATGTTGCAATGCACGATATTCAGCAATGTGGTGTACATTTAGCTTCTACTTTCGATCAAGTTATGACCATTTTATTTAGTAATTCACTATTTTCAAAATTGAAATCCGAACTTTAATGCACTTTAAAATGCTGCATTTCGTGCCTTCAAAACATGTAATATATAGCATACGTTTCTGACATTTCCCGATTAGTTTGACCTTTTCCCTAAACTGTGATTTATATATCTTTATGTATCTACTTAACAGTGCAATTTTTTACAGTAGCGCCCTTAGAAGCAATATACATGTATCAGTGTCTGGATTTGACAGACAAGTTACATTATGTGTGCATATAAGGCAACGGCAGTCTGGCTATTCAATGAGTTGTGTTCTGTGTCGATTGAATTTGCATTGCAGGTACGTGATTCAAAGTTTACTTACATCATGTTTGTGAATTTCTTCTAGAGTTTAATTCGGATTAAATAAAATGATATCACTAATTATATATACCCACGCCCATTATCTGTAATGCATGACAGAAAGACGGCGACGGCGTCGTTTAGACTGAAACTTGTATGTTTGGATTAAGTGGGCAGATGTGTGATAAGTTCATTTACAATTATGGGAAACACTAGATGGTAAAAGAGTGAATAACCCGTTCTAAAATTCAACAAACTATAGTGACACAATCTGGACGAGCATTGGTGCATCGAGTGTGATAGTACTGGCACAAATGTTAAATTCAAAGTTCACACCGGTTGGGTAAATCCTCTGACATTAGGGAACATATTGTTGGTGTCATACAAGCCCTGCCATATAATGACAAGTTACACCTTCATGAAACTTAGATGATCAACATATAACTTATAGGTTTTTTATATCACAAGATACCAATGCATTCATCAACAGCTGCCTGTGTTTATATTAAACGTACGCGAATTAACACCGACGTGTGTTCTCTGTTAGTAGATATAAACATTTTCAGTTACCGATGACAGACGAATTTCAGACGGAACTTTGTGATGATGTAGAAAACAATATACCATATCGAACGTAGGTAAATGCTTAATGTAATATGTAAATATCTTAAATAAGTGATACAAATTACAATGACTACTAAATGAATTGTGTTGCGTCTATCATAAGTGCACGAAATCAAACAGCCTACTTATAACTCAATACTCGGGGAAAGGGTATATTTGGTTGAACGAATGTTTGTCTGAAAAGAGACTTTAGATATGTTTTTATGTGTTTGTATTCAAATTCATTTTACAAGCTTATTAGTTCCTGTACATACTCTAGTCTAACCTTAATTCAATAAATGTGACAGATAATTAGTGTAGAATACGGTACACATGCCATACTACGTAATTAACTGTAACATAGCCACATTATCCTGGAGGGTAACAGTAAAGTCTGGCAACCTCCGTCCTTCTCATCGAATGCACCAAATTAATAACTTTTATTTTGTTAGCAGGTCTGTTTAACCAATCTCTAACCATGCTATTGTTGCAACAATGTGTTGTTATAAATAAACCGCCAATTGTTTCACTTTGTGAAGCATCTGAGTTGTTTTTTCTTCATTCACAGAATACAAGTCACTAAGTAATAAATTCGCTACACCGTCAATCAATTTTTGACATGAACATTTGCAATAAGTTGATTAATTGCTCGACAATAAGAGCCGATCTGTATAATAAGAATGTCATTAATTATCTTAAACAAGTCTGACTATGTGACAAGCAAGGACATGGTGGTATCATATTGCATACTCTAGTGTCTGGACTGGGTGAAACATGGGAGATGAAAGTCGAAAAACAATACTGTAGGTTTAACATGCCGTCATTATTTTTCAAAAAGTCTAGATGAATTGCTTATTAAAACAGTTTAATTCAACTTAAAAAAGAATCCAACCAATCAAACACATTGCGGGATAACGCATTTCGATTTTTTTAATCGGCAACGAGGTTTCGTCACGCGAAATGTTCATAAAGTCAAGAACAATTTAATTAGTCACAGGTTATATTTTGGTAAATTGAGACAGTATAATCATGCCATTAATCAAGTTCGAAAATTAAATATTACTGAAGAAGGAGTTAAAGTTTCAGTCCAGGGAATAAATTATTGTTCAATCACATTTTTTTTCATATTTTACCAAAAGTAAAAAAAAACTTTTTATAATTATCAACTATAACAACAATGTCTGTTGAGAGATCAGCGTAAGAACATGGGCTGGAACTTCAAAATTATAATTCTTCTTCATAACTCTATACCAGTAGAATGTTCGTCCCTACCACAATGCACAGAAAACTTTATCACCTAGACAAAATCCTGTGTTTTCACATATTGGGGGAAAGATGCAGATTATTGAGACAATGACGGACCAAAATGGGACAGGTGTTTAGTAGTTCCATTTATCAGACAAAATACTGAACATGTACACGTATATTTGGAAACACTACATGTTATTATGTCAAAAATATCGGAAGTCAACATAGCTGAGCATTGATGACATATATCAGATGGTAATTGTCAAAGGATTTTGTACAATCAATAAGATTAGTCTATATTGTAATGGGATAAAGCTTGAATTGTGTCTGGACATCCTTTCATAATTACACTCCTAGTTGGACATAACCAATGTTTATCTCTTCTTGTACATAGTCTTCAATAACGTTTATTAGCATTTCTTACCTTATCACTTCGACTTCTGGAATGATTGCAATAAAAAGTAGCACATCCTCGTCTGATTGTAAATATTGTGTTGAAATTGTTCAGGACTGAACACTGGGAGATATGAACAGATACAAATCATAATTGAAAACCCTGCTGGGAAAAATGCTGAGAAACAAGCGGTTGTGCATTTAATTGGCGATGATGTTATCCATATCTTCCTTTGTAGCGAAATGTCTTCAAGCCATCACTCATTTCAACATGATCAGTGATAGACACCACTGACATATGTAATTATCAAGCAGGTGATTTTTGCTTCGATAAGGATTTGTGTACATGTATCAAAAACACGGTGAAATATTATCAAAATCTAAGACTGATACATTTTTTGAAAGCAATCCATCTTTTACCAACGTACGATTTGTATCAGTTTCAGAAGATTGGTACATGCACTTTCTGATAAAAGTATTAATATAAATCTTGTATAAATCTTGGAATACATCGATGATTTCTCTGATGTAACGTCATAGATTTAGCAAGGTTATAACTTCTCAAAATTGTCAATTAACATTGGTAAAACAATACATTGCACAACCACAGTTGCAACTCATCATGTTACAAATATAGTCAAGACAATTGAACCATTAACTGAATTTTTTCTCAAACTGTGCAGGTGAACCCCTTTGAAATATAACTACACGTTAAAGGTGACATACACAATTAAGAAGACACATGGAATTTTTTAACATGTTGAAATTAATAATTATCCGGATACAAAAATTGCCTTGAATGTTCTCAATGACAGTTGTCTAGCCTTTTTTCTGTTCCGATGGGAAGTTCGTATGAGACAATAACATAAGTATATGGCGCCTTGAAGGGAAACTTAGTTTGGTGCCAAAAGTATTAAACACCGAAAAAAATGGGCAAGACAGGAGGGAACAAAACAGCAAACTGCTGGTGACGAGAATTGTTAGTAGGTGTTAAAAGCCTGCGAACTATTTAGCTACATCTAACTATTAACTACAACTACAAGTCTGGTAGAACTCAATGGGAGCTCTCTACAACTTCTTTGGGAATAAAAATAACGGTTGTGTTTCTGAGATACAGATAACAAGGAAGTAAACTGCAAAGTATGATTCAAGACAATCTTTAGAAAGCAATAAATCTTCATAACCCGTATGTTACAATAGCGTAGACGTACGTACACAATCCTACTCCAATCAATTTTAGAATTAACCAATGTTATCTTGTCTATACAGAATGATGCATATTTCAACACATATTTGGCTTCAGGATCTTTGCAGGTTTCCCTGGTGAATACACTTGTAGAACATAATTAGTTTTCGCAGGGAAGCTCTATGAAATACGTAAAATACATTGGTAAACCTTCTGGTAATACAAGTTGCACGTAGTAGTCAGCTTTTACGTTTTCCAACAACTCTTGCAGTTTCAGTAGATAATTGAGAATAAATCCAAAAACTATTTACATTTCATTTTCGGCGAAGGAATCCAAGACGGATAATAAGCAGAATTATAAGTTAGTTTTATATGACATGGTAATGAATTATGTGGCATTTCTAACTGATATAATTCTATGGAATACTATTTGTAGATTTTTTAACAACTCACGTCTCAGAAAATAACACAAGTCTAGTAAAAGGGGTAGGGAAACAGTTATAGTGTTCATAAGATCGATACATAAATATATTAAACGTAATGTTTTGGCAATAATTTTCGCATTCATTTTTACGTTGATGAAGCATTGAACTCAAATTGACTAATAGCAAAACGAATATCACTTCAGAAATTTCTTATGTTTACATTAACCAGCTAATTACGATTCCGATTTAGCAAAAAAGAGTCAATCAAACCAATAATGGAAATTGGACGATAATTACTTTGACTTAAGGAACTATTTTGCACATTACGTAAATGAACTTTATGAGTTTAATTACAGTTCAAGTAAATGAACTGAAACTAATAAGGTTAAAGTTATATTGTTACAGAAAACGGAACCAATTTTGATAGTGTATACTTTTAAAGACAAGTTAATATTGTTTGGCAAAGAACATTTCAATTGAACTTTGATACTAATTACAATTATAAATCATATATTAATAGCATGCTACGATAGTGCTCCATCTATGAAAACGTACGAACAAAAACTCAACGGCACTACCCAATACTGTTCAAACATATGTTAGACATACTAAGACAGAGCGAAGAGTAGAATCTTATTCTCCGATTTACTGTAAGAACGGCGTGCACAATTAGCTACAATATTGCTGTTGATAATGAATCGGTTTAGAATGAATGAGAATGCAAGTCTCACTGTGCTGCGTCACATTTATCGCAGCCACGTAATGTAGCATGCAAATACAGGAATGATTATATTGATCTAGGCGTGCTTTTTCGTACAATCACTTTCACTGGAAGCATTCTGGGCGTCGAGGTGAAAATTATTTTATCTCTAAATGTGCGTAGTATTGAAATAGCCAAGTGTTTACTAATTGAAGATAATGTCATGGTGAATATACAGTAATTAACACAAATTGATAACATATTGCATATGTTTGTAAATATATCTGAGGTAGTTAAAAGCAAATTGCGATCATAATAACATTCTTGTTAAGCAATTGGGCCAACTCATTGTGAATTGATTACAGATCATTAACTTTATAACTTCTAGTAGACTAGTCGACAGTTTATACACTACACTGTTATAAGTACGTTTTCATTACAAAACATACGCAGTCCGAACAATCTACAAGTTTCAAATATAAACCCATTACAACATGATGACTCGCATTTTTGCATTGATGGCGTTATCTAAACTGCAGCTTTTACTCCAAACAAAAGGGTATGTGAGTTGTATCAAAATACGGTGAACAATCTACTTGAGACACTTGCGTAAAAGGTATACATGTTTGTCGGACAAGGGTAAATGAAGCTGTTCCTTCGACCAAGACTCCAAATTTCCTCATATCATTTATAGTTGAATAGCATTTAAGCAGTAGAACAACCTCGTTACATTTTAATTAGAAATACACCATTAGTAAAACTTTGCGTTGCGTATATTATTGTTCATACATTTTTTTAAAACTGAATAGAGACAGGGTAATAGCGAAAGTGTCATGTATGGACAGAAAAATGATATTATAATCAAATACATAAGTATAAGCTCGCAGTGTAATTGAAACATATATAAAAAGAATCACGCATACGTTGTGTGAGTTTTTTCTAATGGAAATAATTATTCTTGACAGAAAACTAATTATTTCTGTAAAAGCGACAGAAACACAGGACGAAATAATCACTTGAAAGAACATACATGTGTAAAAAAGAGCGAATAAATCCAACATGTGTGGTCTCCTCATTGAAACCTATGTGCATTAGAATAGTTAACATATTTTCTGGTACCATTGGTAAACTGATAGGCATCATGAATGCCGATTCGTTGATATATAACACGATAATGGTCTTCACACGTCCGTCCAGCTTGATGAGCGGCTTTCATGTTGGCATTAATTTACTCCAAACCACATTGAATATAGAGTCTCCAATTGACCATTAAAACGTCTTGAAGGTGTTACTGATTTGCAAATCTTTAAAGTGTCATTAAATCTACATCTTGAAAGTCTCCGATAAGATTGCTGTTGAAATAAACATTGGAAAATGTGCAACTGTAGTAGTAGTTTCAATGTCTGGAGTAAGAAGGTCTATTCTGGAATTCGATCGGGGTCAGTTGCCTACTTTCCACCATTCTGTCTGTATATTATGATGACTTTACTGAGAGAGCTGCGAGCAGACCATTTCAACATTGAAGGAGAATTATAACCTGATGGATATAAACATCACATTCTGAGTATACTGTGAAACATAGTTCATGCCACATTTGTTTCGTACATTGTATAAAACCGCCACTATAGTAAGGGATCAGCAAAAAGGTATGAGAAAATCCGAAAGGGAAGGTAGCACTCAACCCAACCAGCCGTGCACAGAAATCAAAAACATCGTGACACAACTACCCTTAACAAGTTGACTGTAAATACGTGGTAGGGTTGCTTTAGGGGGTCGTACAAGCAATTCATCATGCAACCCATGTCTTACGAATACTGATACCTTAGCTCATTGGTCAATGTAGATAATACATATGGATTTGACGTAAAGTTATTTTAAGATGCAGTGGTTTTACAGACAGACTCTGGTCAAATATGTTCATGCAAACACAGCATTGCTCGATTGTTATTTATTCCACATGCTCCAAAAGAATTATAAATTATGCAGACGTAGAGTATGTTTTTATCCGTTTATGTGATGAGAACTCATAAGAGTACATGGTAGTATTGGTACAGCCCGCAAACACAACATATGAAAATAAACCATTTGGTTAAGCATGCGCCTAGTCGAGTATATACTCGCGGAAATTGAAATTACATAAGCGTACCGCATGTAGATAGTGTTATTTCATCCAGACATTTTTTTTGACAAATACTCGATGAAGGTTCTACACTTTTAGACTATCCCTAAACACGTCTGTCGTTAGCAATTGTCTAGCTTGTACATTTTCCCGAAACCGTTAATGACGTTCAATACTATTTGAGGAAAGCGCAGGTGAGGATAAGTCTGAATGATATTGTTGTTTCATAAAACGATAAAAGATAATTCCTGTATTCAATACGCGTTGTAACAGTCCTTACAGGTTACCCGGGTACTCATATTAGTAAAGTACTTCTCATAGAATTATACTTAAAATACAATATTTATCATTTTTCTAAAGTATGTTGATCGTAGATTATACACTTCTCACTAGCCGTAAGATTTGTTTACATACTTGTACCAAAGTAAGTAAATATCACAACGCAATATTATATTGCAATGACAGACTAATATGTAAAAAACACGATTTTTTCTATTGCAAACTAGCTATACCATTATTATATTTTTTCGTTGCAATGTTGGTAAATCACGTCACTGATTGTAAACAGAGGTAGGACTGTATACATTTTCTTCAATAATAACGAATGAGTTTTTATACATATACATATTTTATTTCAATTTGCCTCGCTGCCTTTCAATCTTGAGCTACAGGTTTTGTTCATGCAAAGGCAATTCGACACACAATGTTCCTTGATCAAGCAGAAAATGTCTTTACAAGAAACTATAGTTATTGGACTTGTTCACCAGGAGCGATCACAGAACTTTAGTGTTTGGTAAGAACGGCAGAAGTGAAAGTTAGAAATAATCACAAGTTGTGAAATCATGTTTTCCAATTTGATAAATTAGAATTTAAGTCACGATACACAGTCTCGTACGTAGTTACAAGAAAATGCTACGTTTCAACAACATAAAGTTGAAATCCAATAAATAATGTACTTATGCTATGTTTAAAGACATGAGATTCAGCACTTTTATGTTCATTAAAGTTCTGTTTTCAATTGTGGTGATGACAATTTTACGAAGCAATTCTCTGCTTTCATAATTGGAAACCGAACTGTAAAGCACTCTAAAATGCAGCATTTCGTGCCTTCAAGACATGTCATTTCTAAAGTACGTATTTGACATTTTTAGATTATTTTGACCTTTCAACAAACTGTGATTTATTTACATTATTTTTCTATAAGTTCATCGGCCTTATCTACTATCAAGTGCAAAATCTTACAATTGCGATTTTAGAAAGAAAATGTCAGTGTTAAGATTTGACAATACAGTTCTATTCATTTGAAGGAATAACAGTCAGGCTATTCATAGATATAGAGGAACATTTTAAAACCATATAAAATTATTGTATTTGTATCATAAGTCCGCAATTCACAATGTATTAAATGAGTGCTAAAGTTTGTGACCAGGAATTGTCATTAGCTTTAATGATAGGCTGTAAAAATCGAAGGAAAAATAAAAGTAATAGCTTTTATCACATTTGTCACGGTGTGGGAGTGTAATAAAGCCCATTACATAAAAACGATATTACACTACTGAATAATTAATCATAACTATGCAAATGAGGAGAAGTTAATCACTATTTTTATGTATTCATACGCCCTGTCAAAAAAATTAACAAATATGGCCGACCGTGATTTTATAGTCAGCGGTACAGGTCAGATCGATAGACAAGGCGAATCTTAAAATCAACAAGAATTTACAAAGGCAATTCAATTCAAATATAATAAATAAACACAAACCTACATTTATTTATTGAACATAGCATAACACTTCCTGCAACATTTAATGCATTTTGAGTTTCAAAATCGCATCTCTTTAAATTTATCAATCTCTTTCCGGAAATTCGAAGTAGTGATGACGTCAAAACATAAACATGACGGCACAATGTACGTTTTATAGTACGAGTATGTTCCCCTTATCAAATTAATTTCAAGACTAGATAGGGCCTACTAAAAAGGTCCTTGACGTTATTACCGTTCAAATATACCCGTCTCGGCTCAACTTCGTTTTCAAAAATGAATTAGATGTAATTGGAATACAGTCACTGTGTTGCACTATGTTCAGATGCTCATTTATTCTTAACCGCATAACTTACCTCAATTTTATTCTCTCTTAAGGTGAAGCGGGTCTACTGAAAAGTCACTCATGTAAGATCCTCTATTTTAAGGATTCGACCAGTTCATCTCAGATTAGGTGGGAATCACTGAAAAGTTTTTCTAAAAATGAGCAAGTGTCTCGGCCGAGGATCTAACCTCTCGATCAGCGGAGACAAGCGGGCTATCCGCTCGACCACCGTGACACCTTTAAATTATTCAAACAAGAGTTCCAGACGCTAGACGGATATTGGTAAAAATCATTGTACATCAAATTGTAATCGTATTGCTAAAAATGTAAAATTTAAATTTTACACAGACTGGATATATCGTCTTGCATTTGGGAACATATTTTGGTTGTCATTTTGACATACCCTGCCAGACGGAGAAAAGAACCACCTACAAGAAACTTAGATGATTAAAAGCAAGATATAGACGTTAACAACTTATAACTTAATATTGTTTTCAATATCACAAGGTACCACCATTGCATTCATCAACAGCTGCCTGTGTTTATATTAAACGTACACGAAATAACACCAACGGGTGTTCTCTGTTATTAGATATAAACATTTTCATTTTCCGATGATGGACGAATATCCGACGGTTCTTCGTTGGGCAGAAAACAATATACTATTTGGAACTTTAGTGTATGTTTAAAATAATATGTTATAATAGTATATCAGGCGGTATTTCGTGGTGTTGGAAACAATATATCGTATGGAACGTATGTGTATGCTTATCATAATATGTAACAAAACTTCATCAATAATCTAAAATGTTGGATGAAAATTGCTTTGGATACCAATATGTGGCTGCCATGTGTGAACCAGATGAAACAGCCGACTCAATGCTCGGGGATGGTAAATTCAAAAATAAATTAGACTTTAGATTTGCATTTTATTTTTTTATACATACTTGTATTCACATGCCTTTAATAGCTTCCTGGACATACTCTAGTATAATAAATAAGTGTAGCAGAAAACTAATATAGGATACAGTACACAAATCATACTACGTAATCAACTGTACATGTAAGTGCATGCTGACCAATTCAATCTTTTTTGAATATGTTGTACCGTAATCGCTCCTTTAAAGTAAATAACCAGACTTAAAAGCGTTGACTTAGTTTTGTGAACTCGCGGCAATGTGAACAATCTGCTTCTCATACGGAGACATATACTCATACAAACTGACATAGTTACATTATACAAAACAACAACATATCCTAGAGGGTAACACTAAAGTCTGGCAACCGCCGTCCCTTTTTATCAAATACGCCAAATGAATAACTTTTAATTTTGTAAGAAAGTCTGTTTAACCCATATCTAACTGTGCTAATGTTGCAGCAATGTACTGTTGTCAATAAACCGTCAATTGTTTCACTGCGTAAAGCATCTTCGTTGTTGTTGCTTCATAGACAGAACACTAGTCGCATGGTAATAAATTCGCTTCAAATTCAATCAATGTTTGACACGAACATTTGCAATAAGTAGATTAATTGCTCGAGAATAATAGCCGATCTGGATAATAAAAACGTCATTAATTATCTTAAACAAGTCTGACTTTGTGACAAGCAAGGACATAGTGGGGTCATATTGCGTTCTCTAGTGTCTGGACTTGGTAAAATACATGAATTGAAAGTAAAAAACATGGCGTCTTTATTTGTCAAATGGTCTAGATAGATTGCTTATTAAAACAGTTTAAGTCAACAATAAATACAATGAGGATGAGGTCGAACCAATCATACACATTGAAGGACAACATGTTTTGCTTTTTTAAATCGACAACGAGCTTACGTCACGAGAAATGTCCATGAAAGCAAGAACACTTTAATTAGTAACAGGTTATATTTTGCTAAATTGAGACAGTATAATCAGGCAATTAATCAAGTTCGAAACTTAAGTATTATTGAAATAGGAGTTAAAGTTTCAGTCCGAGGAATAAATTATAGTTCTATCTCAATATCACGTATTTTACCAGGACTTTTCGATACTACAAAACATATTAGATTTGAATAACTATAACTATGAGCTATAACAGTAATGTATGGTTTATATTTTGGTAACAAACAGTGATATGGCCGTGAAAATGTACGCCTCATCCATAAAAATCATTCGTAACTCTTCTGCATGACACTCGTGCATGGTACAAGCTTATTGCTGCTTATGTGTGGGCATTGTACAGTGTAGTTGTGTTGTGGTGTTTCTGATGTCTGTGCTCGGCTGCCTATGTTGAGTGCTACCTTCCCTGTCTGATTTACTGATACCTTTTTTCATATTAGGCCGCTGAAAATACACCCCTTACACACAGACATGTACAAACACCACATCCTATGCTGTGGATTGTGTCGACTATTGTTGATGTACCCACGTATATTTCATATATAGTCAGTACACCATTAACATCATTTGTATAACATCAGACGATATGAGTCACATTGAATGATTATGTCAACATAGTATGTCATATGTAATTACGTAACTTTCCGATCTCAAAACAAGCCAGATCAAATATGTGAAACAGTTGTACACAAATCTTACACAACCATGTCTACATCACGTAATTATGTGTCACTCATATGCCAAGTGTGAATATACCGTTTCACCTTCATAATTCCATCATCGCCATACTTGAGGTTATATAATAAGCGCTCGATAAATATTTTATTTTCTACAAATTATGCCTGGAGTACATGTTCATATATCGGGAAACACACTATGCTACATTTGTTTTATTTTATCGCCGGTAGAGGTCAGTGTTGTTCTAGTATTGTACGTACAGTTTATCAGATGGTAATCTTCAATGGATTTTGTACAATCAATAAGATCACTCTTTATTGTAAGGGAGAAAGCTTGTACTGTGTCTGG
This sequence comes from Spisula subtruncata, assembly GCA_963678985.1. Taxonomy (NCBI): domain Eukaryota; kingdom Metazoa; phylum Mollusca; class Bivalvia; order Venerida; family Mactridae; genus Spisula; species Spisula subtruncata. The sequence goes on from OY787661.1 coordinate 66,536,950, forward strand.
AAATCATCTCATAATTAGACTCCTAGTAGGACATAAACAATGTTTATAACTATTTTCTACATACTAGTGGTCTTCAACAAACGTCAATCAAGTTTGCTTAACATCTTAAATGATTGTTATAAAACAAAACACACTCCCATCTGATTGTTATCAGAATGTAAATGCTGCGGTCAAAGTTTCCAGGACTGAATAGTCAGGGAAAGACATGTACTGAAGACATTACTGATGGGAAATAATGACCGAGAAACAAGCGGTTCTGCATTGGCGATGATGTTTGCTATCTGTAGCTGTCATCACTCATTCCAAAAAGATAATTCATAGATCCAACTGACGTAATTATCGAGCAGGTTATTGTTGGTTTCGATTAGAATCTGTGCCAGCAGGCAAGTAGTTTTGTAGCTTAAATTAGTAAATTTACATATTTTGTGGAACATTGCTCTGCTGTTCCCATATAACGACATAAAACAGGAAATGATGATTGTGTATAAACTTCAACAGCCATAATATCAGCCTCGGAGTTGTAGCAGTGCAGTTATCAGGAAATACGTTTCGTTACACATTTAATCCTTAAAGGCAAACATGATATTGTCAAGTTGTAAGAAAAGAAGACGTTTACATTGAAACAACAATGGCACTTATAACAACATCAAGACAAAAGATTATCAAAGTATATGTCTGACATATATTTGGAAAATTATCCATCTTTACAAACGTATGTTTTGCATCAATTTCAGTAGATTAGTTTCTGATATAAGTATTGAGTATACTTCTTGGAACCCACACTGAACAAACAAGCCGATGATTTATCTCATGAATCATTATAACCAAATTGACCAAGGTATTGAAGATGGCGAATTGACATTATGTGTAAAACAACAAATTACAACACCATAGCGGTAAATCGTCATGTAACACATAATGGCTAGACAATTGAACCATTAAACGAATAGTTCCTCAAGCTAATGAGGTTAACCCCGTGGGAAACAGAACTACATGTTACACTGCAAAGGTGACAGACGCAACTAAATAGACATATGGACGATTTAAAAACGTGAAAATACACACTAAAAATTATCGGTAAATGTTGGCCTTCTTCGATTAACACACATGAGGAATTGATTATTTAGAAATATAATTAATGGTATGGTTGTCCACAACGTCTGTAATGTGATTGCTTAACAATACTGCCGAACCACCTAAGATAATACATTATTGTATTTAAAGATCGAGTAGGTCGTGCTTATTTTAATTGCATGTTGCAGTTGTTTGCATTGATCGAATGTATTGTCATTTGAACAAACAAATATTTTTGTACCGTTATACCCATTGTACGCAAACAAGAATACACTGCTTAAAACACAATGATATTAAACACGATATACACATATGTTATTGTTGACCACAAAGTCGGTGTTCGTTTAACAATGCTACTGAGCCATCTGAGGGAATATCTAAAGAGCATATACGGCATATCTATTTTAATTACATGCACTTGTTTGCATTGATCCGGTTTATTCTTGTCATTGGAATAATGAATGTTTTTGTACCGTTTATTATCATTGCACGCAAAACACATTGCACATTGCACAAAATATATGTCTTTCAAGAAATTCATATTAAAAACGATCACAGTGTAATACGTGTATATACTTCCGACCGTCGATCTAACAAGTGATTCAAAGTATTCAATGAAATGTGATAACCGTTTACATAGCATCTTTTGAAAGCAACGATTCGGAAGACACCCGATGCTATTAATTAGAGGAAAAATAAAGCAGTTTTTATGACACGGTAATGAATCAAATGACATGTCCGACGATACATCACATATCACGATACGGTGTGCTAGTGTCCTGCATTATGTGTTTTCAGGATAGTGAAGGGGAGTTGTAATTTATTTGGTCTTATATCATCAATACTCGTGTGGGGATTGGCTATCATTGAATTGATGGAAATGTACACACACTCGTCCCTTCAGTGCGTAACAGTGTTGTTTTGGCTCAAATTGATGAACACGCAGCCTCATGCAATAATTACAATATTTTAACACAATCAGCGAAAATATTATCCCCAAAAATACTTTACAATTGTTCGCGTACTTGGAAGGTTTATCAAGTGCGGTGCATTAACATTTTTGGGAACAATTACATAATGACTTTACAAAAAGGTAAAAGATAGCTCAACATGCGTCAATATGTATACGCTTTAGAAATTGATATAATCCAATGGAAACTTATTCGCTCATAAATTAATACGAGTCAAGTACAAGATAGAGAAACAACGCAGTGCCAAACAGTTCAATACGTGATTGGATTAAACGTAATGTAATAATTGACAGCAAAGTTATTAAAATTGACAACCGTTTTGTCAATTATTTTCCGAACAGGAAGCATAGTCGGTGCAGTCACTAATTCCTGTTGTATAAACATAACGAAAGGCACCCCACAGCTTTGCATGTTTACACTTTACAAGCTAATTCCGATTTTGATTAAGCAAAAATGAATTAATCCCACCAATCAAGGGAATTGTATGATACGTACTTTGCCGTTTGGGACTTTAGTGCACGGTACTTAAATGAACTCCATAGGTTTAATTACAGTTCAAGAAAATTATCTGACACAAATAAGAGATTAAAGTTATTTTAGTGCACTAATCCGGCACAATGGGGCAGACGAATTTACACACAGGCAAATTTAATTGATTTATAGTTTCACTACATTTGTGTAGTGCATACATCTTTAAACACAAAATTAAATATGGATGACACAAACTATTTCCAAAATTGCATCGATGCCCTCTCGTCTTTATGTTTATTAATCATTTAGTAATACAAAACAATGTAATTGAAAGGTTACATGTACAGTTTGTTTAAAATGTGACTTTAAATTGTTATAAGAATCTGAAATAAATGCAATAGAGATATTTCGTTGGCTTAGAATAAGAAGGTCGTAAGTGCCACTTACGACCTTTTAAGATTCTTCATATTTCGAATAAGCATCACAAGGCGCTTCTTATGAGCCCATTTTCATAAACATCTAAACTTGTCATATTGACCAACCTGAAGTTGTAAAAGTTTGTTTTACCATAAGTAAAGATTAAATGTCAGACAGTTTTTCCGTGTTTTCTCAAAATATCGATTTGGTAGTTACGACCTTCTTGTTCTAAGCCAGCGATTTATAGGATATACTGTAGCGACATAATGTGCACAAATACGCCACATATCCTATGTCATACAATACAATACAATACAGCCTAGGCAATACGATTTTAAATGGAATGTCCCAGCTTTGACTTGGTTCTGGTTCTTTTATTATTTCATTAAAATCTTATGCGGATATGACGCGTTCTTAAAGAACTCTGTTTTTTCGCAACCACAACCACTAGTACAGCTTGGAATTGTTGTAGGCAAATATATGAGCAGATCAACATACCCCAATGTACGGTAATAACTGCGTGATACAATAACAACAAACATTGTAGTTGGTAACGAATAGGTTTATAATGAATAAGAATGTCACAATCACTGTGCTGCTTTACGTTATCTCCGCCACTTAATGTAACATGCTGGTACAGGAATGATAATATTGTTCTATGTGTTTGTTGTTGTCCCATCTCATCCCCTGTAAACATTATTGGCGGCGACAAGAACATTATTTCATTTCTGCATGTGCGTAATAGCCAAGTGTTCACTAATGCATTGTAGATAACGTAAATATGTGTATTCAGTAATTAACGCTAATTTGAAGCATATAGCGCATGTGTGAAATATACTTGGGGTGGTTAAAAGTAAGTTGCGATCATACGTACATAGTTGTTAATCATTTGGACCAATCAAACGCGATTTGTTTAGAGCTCATTAAAGTAATACCTCCACTAGACGAGATACTAGTATATACACAGCTCCCAGAAAACCGGACTTCCCAGAAAACCGGACTTTTAACCCGGTCCGTAAGGGGTCCGGTTTTGAGAAAGTCTACTGTATAAACCCTGACAATCGGCCAGTTTAAATTGTAAACAATGAACCCTTTTCTAAGTTATATGTGTGGTACATGTGCGTACATGACGTGTGTAGGACTTCAACCATACATGAATATTCGCATAATGACATTCCGTCATCTGCTATCATAGCTGATACACGAAACGTTCGTTCGTGCATTGCGTAACGCATTTTTATTTACTTGTGCGACGGCCTGGTAAGTACCCGGACCTCCACAAGCCAGAAGTCAACTTTGTGTTCCCTTGGACGATCGTATATATCAATACTAATTGTTAAGCAGAAACTGCTACATATTTTAGCATGTCATAAAAAACCTGCACCACAAATCTTCGGATTTCAGTATCTCAGGACAATACTACAAAAGTCATATAAACACAAACAAGGATAGTATAACTAAAATACATATTTATACATGTTAGCTTGCAATATAATTAAATCACACAGGTGTTGTGGAAACCTTTTTCTAAAGGACAATGTTATTTAAGTCATAAAACTAATAATTCTAGTAAAAGAAAGACCATAGAAAATGAACACGAAAATAACGTATCAAACACGAGCAAATTAACGTCCTTCTTGTGTGGTCTCCCCATTGTAATTTATCTGCATTAGAATAATTAACCTCTTTCCTGGTACCATTTGCAAACTGATTAGCATCAAGAATGGAGATTGTTTGATATATAACACGTTGATAGGCTTCACACATCCTAGCTACTTGATGAGGGGCTTTCATGTTGTCATCAATTTGCTCCAAACCACATTGAAAATAGAGTCTCGAATTGACCATTAAACCCTCAAGAATGTGTTAAAGATTTGGATATCGTTTAAGTGTCATTAATACCTCATCTTGGAAGTCTCCGATAAGATTCCTGTTGAAATAAAACTTGGAAAAGGTAACATTGTAGTGGTATATTTTATGTCTGAAGTAAGTG